>SNQJ01S0184002.1:9198-37183 GCA_010110895.2 Picea sitchensis | reverse complement strand
GTAAAGAGAAAGATACTTTTGATTTCTTGGAATGAAATAAATCGATTTCTATTCTGTCTCATTTGTGTTAATCTATGACTTGATTATTTTTTCTTTTGATCTCCACATCTACTTTCTGCAATCTGTATATGTTCAAAAAATTATATAATAATTTATATTTTGCAACAATCTTTTCATTTAAAAAATAACCCTAAGCCCTTGTAATTAATACTTGTGGATTGAGAAATACATTTTGAGGCTATAAAACATAGGGTAATATTCTCGACTATCTTTCCTTAGCCAAGGGAGATTCGAAAATGCTTGAGTAAGATAATTCATATTTTTTCCTCAAAAAGTGTGTGAGTGTGTTCAAGTGAGACACCATTATCACATATAAATACTAGTTGAGGAGGTGCTAGGGTTATGTCTCTTCACTTAGTAGGGACGACTTCTTCTAGAAGTGGTTAAAACCACTTTAGAAACACTAGGGGACGACTTTACAAATACCACCATACAAATATGGTTTGACCAATCAACAAAAGGGTATTTGATCTTATACAAGACCCAACATGATCAATCTACAAAAGGGGATTTGATATATAAGATAATAACTCAAATATAATTAGAATGTTCTTCGAAGTTACAATAATTCAACAATTACATGTTACATTGTTAGTCTCACTGGCCTTTTAGAATCTAGGCTCTCCACCCTAAGAATCACATAGGCACTCTAGCCTTAAAATACATATACAAAGGCGCTTTGGCCCAAAATATCCTATCTCACCGACCTATATGTAAAATACAATTGGGGTTCGGCCTAGGATATTACATTCCCCTCTCCCTTATTTATGCACTATACCCGGTGCATTGTAAACACATGTACAAGAAAAATGCTTAAAAAATATTCAAAAATATGCGAGTACTCTTCCTGTATGGCATCCTCATGCTCCTAGGTTGCATCTTAAGAACCATAACAGGTCCACTAGAACTTTACAAGCCCTATTGCTCAATTCGAGAGCAACTTGACCTTCTGATCCAATATGCACATCAGTTGTACTGAGAAGTCTTTGTTTTTCTCCACCTGAACCACATTCCAATGTTTTAAGAAAAGAAACATGGAATACATTATGAATGCACATGGATGTAGGTAGTGAAAGCATGTATGTAACATGACCAATGTTTTCTATAATCTCAAATGGTCCAAAATATCTGGTTGCAATCTTTGAGTAGTTTCTCAACTTCAAGGAACTTCTCTTGGCCTTCACTTTTAAGAACACATGGTAACTCACTTTAAACTCTTTGTGATTCATGCCCTTATCTACATATATTTTCTTCTTATCTTGGGAAGCCTTTAAGTTCTACTTAATCTTCACCATTTTTTCTTGTATTTCCCTGAGTAACTCTAGCCCAACCACTGCTCTATTTGTTGGGTTATCTCAGCTCACTGATGTGTGGCAATTTCAGCCATATAATGCTTCAAATGGGCTCATATTTAAAAATGTTTGATATCCATTATTATAAGAAAAATCCACTAAATGAAAATAATCTTCCCATTTTGATGGTTTATCCATCACATACATCATCAACATATCCTCAATCACTTGATTGACCCTCTCTGTTTTCCCATTAGACTCTAGATGATAGGTTGTGCTAAAGTTCAAATTTGTTCTAAATACTTTGAATAATCCATTCCAAAACTTTGATCTAAACTTGGGATCTCTGTAAAAAAAAATTACCTTAGGAACACCATGTAGCCTAGAAATTTCTCTCGTGCAGATATCTGCAATGTTATTTGCCTTGTGAGTGAGATTCACTAGAATAAAATGAGCAAATTTAGTTAGCTTATCCACCACCACCATGATGGAATCATGCAACTTTGTTTTCCTTGGCAACTTAGTAATGAAATCAATTGTTACAACTTCCCATTTACACTTAGAAAATTGCAATGGTTGTAGAAACCTAACTGGATGTTTGTGCTCAGCCTTGAATTTATGGCATTCCAGACATATGGATATATAATCTTCCACTTTCTTCTTCATACATGTTCAATAATATTGACTCTTGACAGCTATAATTGTTTTATGGTAATCTGGGTGCTCAGCATAAGGCACATTATACATCTCTTTTAGTACCAAAATTTCCATCTCTTGGAAATTAGGCACACAAACTCTTCCTTTGTACAAGATAATTCCATCCTCCCTTAGTTCATAATTTCCATTTTTTTGTTGCAAATTACCTTGCTGTAATTTTTTTTTTTTGTCTCCATATAAAGTTGATCTGATTTTCCAGCCTCTAAAATTTTGTCCTTCAAATCATACTTATACATGCTAATGGTTGTAGCATGCAGTTCATGCACTCTCTTATTGAGTGCACCAGTTACCTTGTTCTCTTTTCCTTTGATATATTTTATATCAAAGTTGTATTCACTGATAAATTCCAGCCATCTAATTTTCCTAGCATTCAACGTTGGTTGTCCAAACAAATATTTCAAACCACTATGTTTTGTTCTCAACTCAAATATTTTTCCCATGAGATAATGCCTCCACATATTTAAGGCATGTACTATAGCTTCCAATTCCAAATCATGATCATCGTAGTGTCTCTTATGCTCTTTCAATTTTCTTGACTCATAACATATCACATGCCCATTTTGACTATGAACTCCTTCAATCCCTTCTTTGCATGCATCAGTGCACACAATGAAATCTTCATTGGGATCATCAATTTTCAATATTGGTGCACTTTTCAACAAGCTCTTCAAATGTTGAAAGATTCTTTCACAATTAGAAGCTCACTCAAATCTCACACCCTTATTTTGCAAATATGTGATTGGGTGTGCAATATTTGAAAATCCCTCAATAAATATTCTATAATAACCTGCGAGTCCCATGAAAGATCTCAGATTTGAGACATTATTTAGTACTGTCCATCCCTAAATGGTTCTTATCTTTTCCAGATCCACTGATATCTCTTCCTTTGTAATGATATATCCCAAATAATGTATTTTCCTCTAGTAGAATGAGCCCTTGCTCAATTTTGCATATAGTTGATGCTCCCTCAATAATTGTAGCACCATACTCAAGTGTTGTTCATGATCTTCTTCAGATTTAGAGTAAATAAGTATGTCATCCAAAAATACACTGAAAAAATTATCTAAGTAATCTCTGAAAAACCCATTCATTAAACACATGGACATAGATGGTGCATTTGACAACCCAAATGACACATCTGTAAACTCATAATGACCATACCTTGTTTTGAATGTTGTGTTGTTGATGTCTTCTTATTTAATTATCACTTGATGATAGCCATATCTAAGGTCAATATTGGAGAATATCTTAGAATCTTTCAGTTGATAAAAAAATATCATCTATCCTTAGCAAAGGATACTTGTTCTTCACAATTACCTTGTTTAGCTGTCTGAAGTCAATGAAAATCCTCAATGTCCCATCCTTATTTTTCACAAATAACATCGGGGCACCCCAAGGTGACACATTTGGGCGTATATACCCCTTATTCAAAATCTCTTCAAGTTGCATTTGTAATTCCTTCAATTCTGGAGTACTCATCCTATAAGGAGTCTTGGACACTGAGGTTTCTCTAGGCATCAAATTGATAGGGAAAACAATATCTCTCTTGGGTGGAAACCCTGGTATCTCTTTAAATACATATTCAAACTCTTTTAGGAATACATAGTCTTCAATATTTGGCACTTTATGCTTAGGTGTATCTTCCATATGAGCTGAAAATATTTGCCATCCTTCCCTGAATATTTTCTTCAACTATAAGGCTGAAACTTATTTGATGGTTACTTCCCTAGGAATACCCTGAATTTTCCTCAAGTTACCTTCCTCATCCAAGCAAGTAAATTCCTTATTATAACAGTCTAGGATAGCATGATGCTTGTCCAACCAATCCATACCAATTAGGAAATCATATGAACCTAATGGTATGATATTCAAATCTTCCTTTGTGCTCAGTCCATTCATGTCCATTGGACATTATTTAACCATCTCATTCATTCTTCCTTTAGATCTTGTATATAGCTGCACCAACCAATATTTCCCAATATTTCTTCTTGGAAAATGAAATATTTCCACCACCTTAGGATCTACATAACTATGACTAGCTCTTGAATCAATTAAATTAACAATGGGTTGGTTATTGATCTTACCTTCCACTTCAATCATATGAGATTTAAAATTAGCTTTATTGTTATCCAAAGATGCATATATCCTTGTTAATGTTTTACCCGTGTCCTCAACTATATCAACCTATTGTACATTGCGAACAATCCTCGCATTTTCATCTCTATGAGGGAAATCTATGTACATGTGATCTCCCTTACAACCCCAACATTTCATAGGTTGTTTCCTTGGTATTTTCCCCATTTATTATGTCATTTTGGGCTCCTTAGAAGTTGGTTGTCCCTGAGAATTATTTATGAAGAATGGTGGTTTGGTCCCCTTCTTGCTCTGCTACATCCTAATTTTCTTCTTGTCTTCCCAATCCTTTTGGAAAGTCAATCTTCCTCTATGTTGATCATAGAGACACTTGGATCTCCTTATTGTTTCATCCAATTTCTTGGGATCATCATATTTTATCTTGTCACTGAAAATTGATGGCATCCCACTCAGGTACCTTTGAATTTTGGCATGTTCATCCTTGATGAAGTCAACATGTTTCAGTAGCTCCAAGAATATATTTTCATACGCATCCATAGTAATACTCCCAAGATTGAGTTCGAATAACTCCTTTATATTCCTATCATAATAATGCTTGGTTAAGTACTTCTTTTGAAAATACCTTTTGAACCCCCTCCAAGTAATCTTCTTCTCATCAATGTGTTGCACTTGCACAAATTGGGTCCACCACAATGAAGTTTTTCCTTTGAGCTGGTAGATGGGAATTTTTCCTTCTACTTGTGAGGAATAATTGTGCAATTGAAAATACTTCCCCATACCCAACAATAAAGTCTCTACATCCTCATCTTTTTTGTTCTCACCATGAAAGGTAGGAGGCTTGATCTTATTCATTTCTCCTTGTAGTTCATCTACCCTATACCTCCTCTAATGCTTTATGATGGGAGATGGACTTAAACTATTGTGTGCTCTCCTAACTAAATGCCTTGGTGAATGATGGTGATGCCTATCAACACTTCTAGACACTCTTCTTTTATAATGAGACTTGTGGCTCTTTGAATTGCTTGATTCAATCTCCTTATCCATTTTATTCTCTATTATATCCAAGCTCTGTAGCAACTTGATGTTGAACTCATATTGTTTCTCCTTGGATTTCATAAGACTCTCATTATCATCTTTATAACTTTGGACATCTCTTTGCATAATCTTTATTGTCTCTACCAAATTCATGATTTTTTCTTTTCCTTCTCCATGCCCATTTGATTATGTCCCTGCATTACCCATGCTCACATAAAACTCTCTTACTTCATCTTCATGGTTGTAAGTCCTCTGTGCATTTTCCATGAATATGGTCTCTTTGATCATTTTTTTTGTATTCTATTTTCCTTTAACTCTGCAAAATGTGCATGCAATAAGATTTGTTAGACCAATAATTCAACAAATCTATAAAAATGTGCACTATTCTGCCCCTTTAAGTAGACCAAAATTATTCTTTCTGATTTATTGTGAATTATATTGCTCGATTCAAATTTTTGGGTGCATATTTGTATTCCTATATTCAAAAAATTTCCGATGACTATCTCCTTGCTCAATTCTAAATTCTAAGCAGCAAGTTATAGTCATTTGAAAAATTACCCATTTTCTCTTTTATACACTTCTTAACCAAGTGTAATTTCATCCCTATTATTGCATACCTACACTACCTCCTTTGGGATTTTGACAGGAGCTCCATTATATTTCTTCATGACCCCATGTTGAACAATCTGGCCAAGTTTCACCTTCATCCAACAATCAGGATGTTAGTTATAGCCTGTTGAAGTTTTTATTGTTTTACCTTTTAGCATTGAATGCTACATGGTTCTTCTACCTCCTCCTGTACAATTTTGGGTACTCAAATTCCCAATATAAATCCATACATGTCTTATATGGTTCAATATATTTCTATTGACTACTCATGTTCCCAAAACTGACTTCTGGAAGTTATGGCCCCTAGAATAAATTGGTACATAAAAATTACCTTGCACTATTTTTCCCATGACTTCCACATATAAGCTCTTATTTACGAAAACATTATCTCATTGGAAAGATTTCCTCAATATTTTTACTTGAAATTGTAGAGATTGTATGTGGTGCCTATGACACTTACAATTTTGCAAATTAGAAGCTCTAAAAACATTGCTTAGACCTTCAAAAATGACCTATAAGAACATGACCTAAAAAGCGTTGTAATTTTTTGAAAAATTAATTGATTTATACTGTGATGGATGTTGATATGGCATCATGGGTCCACTTGGCACCTCTATATGATTCCATTTCATCCTCTTGAATTTCTTGTCATTACCTTGTTGGCCTTCTCCCTCTTCCTTATCTCTTTCTCCCTTTACATGGGCCTTAAAATTCATTAAAATATTGATATTTTACGGGCCCACCTTCCTAGATAGCACATTTCAGACCCACATGGGACAAAGGTCCCATATTAACTTTTTAATTCCCATGTGATTCCCCTTCATTAGTCACAAATATGGGCGAGTCCCATTTCTCACCTTTTTCCCTCATGCACGTGAATTTGCACGTCTCCCTAATCTGACAGTCGATATAGAGCAAGATCGACACTGGAGAGGCCATGTCACATCCCAAAAGTACATGAATTTTAACATAAATTTGGGTTGAAATAGTGGTTTCTCTATGCTACATGGAACAATCTAGTTGGTGTCGCATGGTACAAGGGTCGGAATCCAAAACAACTTTGCCCCCATGCGTCAGTGGTTTATGGTATCGACTAAACCACCCTACGCACATAACTCCCACATCACTTGCCATCGTGCCACCCACTGCCATTGTAGACCTTCCACCATGTAAATTCATGTCACCACCACATCATACTAACATCATATATGGAAAAATACCCAAAATTTTCCAATTTTTCCCAATTTTCAAAATTTTCCAGAAAATACATAGATTTCAATTTTCTACCCTAGTCGCAATGGAAATCTGAAATTAATCTTATTGTAGCCAATTTTATCCCTGCACACCACCAATTACATCTGTGCATTACTGATGGATATTTCTGGGCACAAATTTCACTCGAATTCGCTCAGAAATTTGGGCTTTTTGCCCAATTTCTCCATGGCTTCACTATAACTCCAAAATTCATAATTCAACCAATTCTAGGCTGATCAATACCCAAATTGAGATTAAAGTTGGGGAATTTTAATCCTCAGGTTCAGTTCCTTCAGATTCCTCATGAATCTAATTTCATGGAAATAATTTTCACAAACATGTTGTAGACATCCTCATAGATTTAATTTCTGCAAACTTAGCTTCAACACTCTGTCTCTGGCCCATATAGGCTCAGTGTTGAACCTGTGGCTATGATACCACATTGTAGCATCCCTAGCCCCAAGTTGGGACACGCCACGCTAAAATTATCTTCTCTGATTCCATTTGTAATTAATAATATGCCCTGCATATGAATGAAAATATGCAATACATGCATAAACTTATACATTTAAAGCATACAGAATTAACATAAATGTGTGTGTGTGTATATATATATATATATATATATATATATATATTACTCAATGGAATAATACACGGAGTGAATATCATGTAAACACATAAAATACACTTATATTTTAATGGTAAATCACCAACTATGTGCAGACCTCAGGCGTTCCTCTCAGCCATATACTTTCCTTCTCATAAACTCTTAGCAGTAGGTCACCCCTGAGTTGGGGCTAGAAATTCCACAAGGGAAGGTGTCCTAAGATATACCAAGGTCTAACCAACACGATAAAACTCATTTTAAGGTTCCAACTATTGCAACTAGCCTACAATGATCCAGGAGGATCCAAAAGGCCCAAAAATCAAAGTGTTTGAAATCTAGTGAAAACTACACCAAGTCGAAGAGCTAGTTGCAAGCTTTCCAATGACACAAACGACTCATCTAGCAAAGCTAGAATGAAGAAGTAATGTATGGTCAAATATGCAGTCAACTTAGTCAAATTCAAAGGGTGACATCAATGTCTGTACATGGTCACGACAACATGAGGTCAGCATGATGACGTGGCACCTTGACGAGCTAACACATAGCAGATAGTTTTTGAATTTTTAGAGGCCACATGGGCCAATTGGAAGGTGCCATGTGGCACCCTCAGGTGACGCTAGGTGGCACCACCGAGGAGTCGCCATGTGGTAGTCATACATAGTGAAAGTTGGTAGTCACATGTAGTGAAAAGTGGCATCTTGAGAGGCTGCCACATGGCCCACACACATAGCGACAAGTGGCATCTACATGGAAGTATGATAGGGAAACGTGTGGTAGGTGAGTCAACACATGACTCGACAAAGGGAAACCTATCACATGGCACCACAGGGTGCCATGTGGAAGCCTTGAAATTCCCAATGTGGGCTACAGGCACAAAATAAGAATTAAAAATGAGTCGGCCCCTTACCGAATGACGTATGGCCTGGCCAATGGTCCACAAATTCTGATGAATCCCAAAAAATCTGAGGACGATCACATCAGGGATAGTCTGTGTGCCCATCACATCGTCGGTTGGTGGTTCAGTTATATTGGGTGCCAAACTTGTTGGTTCTAGAATTAGTGGTGGGATTAAACAAATAAAATATTTGGTATATTGTTGTAACCATGCTTCAAAATGGGGGTCCATGGGGTTTGACCTCCGGACCTCCCCTAACCAAATCCTTAACTTAGCCACGATTACCAACAAGCCATCTGTGTCGGACTTGGTAATTCCACCCCCAAACTATTAGTTAAATGCCAATTATTCTAGCGCTCGGGGGAGAGAGGTCCATGCCCAGCCAGAAGTCATACATGTACATATTTTTATGCAGAGAATGACATTTATCATAGGGATTGACATGCTTTACGAGGTAGAGAGCCTAGTAGGGGCCTAGAGGTGACTTTGTCAAATTGAGATAATTTTACAGTCATTCTTTCATGATTTCGTGCCATTATCGCAACGACGATGTTTGTTTATGCATCGTAGCTACAAATCAGAAAGATTATGGTAGAAAACCCAATGTACGCAATGATGCTTTTTATAGTTTTGGTTTCTTTATGAAATTTTTCAAAATGTGTATGCATGTTGCAAATTTTGATGAGCATTGAGTGTTGCAACAAGGAAGCAAGACCTGATCTATTGCAGGAAAACTCATCATATTTTCCTTTGCACATAAAACAAGGAGGTGTTGATTACGCTTGAACCTAATCAAAGGATTCAAAGAGGACCTTTTCCAACCATTGTGAGAGAGTCCATGCTATGCCATTGCTTGTGAGAGATCAATCTTCTTCAGAATATATCGTCTCTTTATGGAAGAGACATTGCCACTTTTTGTGAGAATCGAGACCCTTTGTATTGTCAGAGGAGAACATATCATTGCCACTAATGTGAGAACTTATCCCTTTCATTTGTTCGAGGAGATCATCTCTTGATAAGAGGTACATGGCCACATACTTGTGAGAATTGAAATATTGGCATTGATTAAGAGAAACCCTATTCAAGAAGAGTTATTTCCACATGTTGATGTGAGTATCAATCTCTTTTCATTGTAAAGGAGATTTTTTGAAGAAGAGAATGAAGCGGCTACGCAATTGAGTGGATCCTGGAGATGTAGCCCACCCTGGGTGAAATTTGTTAACAATTGGTGATTTACTTGTCCTTGTGGTTGACTGCTTATCTCATGTTTCCTATGCTTCCTTATTTCTGCAATTAACTTGTTGGATGCATTAAGTAATGGTATATGAGATTTAATAAGCTTCTTTACCAAGTTAACTTCAATTTGGATTTAAGCCTCTTAATCACTTCAATTTCACCTTTTAACGGAAACAATTTCAATAAAAACGATATTAAATATGACCTTTAATAGAGTGGCATAGAACTGAGTAAAGATTGGTAACAGGGTCACTCCCTGGTCTCATATCCAGTGGTATCAGAGCAGGATTGATGAAGATTGCAAGTGTTGAAGACACGATGGGAAAAACATCGAAGAGTGCATGGCTTCACGAGGTTGAAGAAATCAAACAGACCATCCAAGTAGGGAATGATGATTTGAGCAGGTTGCTTCAAGAGTATGAAGAGGAAAAGAGAAAACTACAGCTACAGGTACAAGATGTGAAGGAGAAAGTTGGAGAATTCTCCATGACAGAAGTAACAAAGAGTCTGTCTTGTGGCCATGGCAGGTATACTAGTTATGGTTCTTGTCATGATGATGTTGATAACTACAAATTTTGTCAGTTGATAGAGGATGATCTCCAGGAACCATGGAAACAAGGAGGTTTCCTAGAATCCTTGTCTACAACTTCATCCAACCAGAAGGAGCAGTTGGTCACACTTCAAGAAGATGACTGAGTGTCACAGACTAGAATGGAGGTAAATGATTCTCCATGTTTAGTTACTTCCTTCATTAATGTTGATGATACTTTTGGAATCTTTGAACAAAACACCAAGGGCATTGGCTTGAAGCTAATGAAGAAAATGGGATATGATGGAGGAAACCTTGGAGCCAACAACCAAGGCATTGTGAATCCCATCAAAGTGGTGGAATTACCTCAACATGAAATACTAGGATATGTCAGAGAAGAGATTGGAGAATGCTCCAAAACCGTCGATGAAAGAAACTCTAAAACCACATAAGCAAGTGAGTCTTCAAGTGATGAGACCGAATCAGTGCAGATTGAGAGCACATCATATCATTTTGATGATCGTTATTACGAGTCATTTTTAAGGGGAGATGAGCATCACAAATGAGGACCCGAGGCAAGTTATCCTCGCTAGACCAACACCAGAGATAACCAAGCAAGGTATAAGAAGTCTCACTATTCAAACGTTCCTTTTGATTATAAGAAAATTGGAAATTATCAGTAAATTTTATGGAATAGAAGCTAAGTGTTGGAAAATAATGGCTTCGTACAGGAAGTTTATGGCAACTAGGAAGAAGCCAAGACTTGAAGATCCTTATCCACATCAGGAGAAAGAGAGGGGAAAGAAAGACTTGATGAGAAAAAACCATTGCACCCATTGCCACAAGGGTGGACATCATGAGGCCACCTGTTGGACCCTTCATCCAGAGCTATGTTCCAAGAAGAACAAGAAGGTTGGACCAACACCTATAAAGGGGTCAGCCGACGAAGCAACTTAGAAAGGAATCCAACTACCAGAAGAAGGCCAACTACCAGAAAATATACAACTCGAGAAGAAGGACCCATTCGTCTTGATGACTGAAAGGATGATTTTTTTTTTGAGTTAGTTTATAGTAGCCATTATTTTCAATCACTTGTTTCTTCTAAGACCCCATAGCAAGGCACATTTGTAAAAGTGATGAGATGTATAACATCACTTATTATGCAACATAATAATATTTTAGGCCTTTTGTTGAGATAGTAGAGGGTATGGGTTCGGTTGTAAATAAAAGAGACATGTATGATCTCATGATGTACACTTTTGGGGTCCAAAAGTTCTTTAGTGGGGAGGAATGATCCAGGAGGATCTAGAAGGCCCAAAAATCAAAGTGTTTGAAATATAGTGAAAACTACACCAATTCTAAGAGCTTGTCACAATATTTCCAATAGCACAAACAAATTGTCAAATGGAGCTAGAACAAAGAAGTTATGTCCGGTCAAAGATGTGGTCAACCTAGTCAAAGTCAAAGGGTGACATCAATGTCCATACAACTAACCATGCAGGGTGACGCCATGATGTTGACATGGCACCCTGAGGAGTTGACACGTGGAGGGTATTTTTGGCATTTTTGGGGGCTACATGGGCCAATTGGGAAGTGCCACGTGGCACCCCTAGGTGATGCAACGTGGCACCACCCAAGAACTGCCACATGGCAATCGTACATAGTGACAACTGGTAATCGCATGTAGTGACAAGTGGTAGCTTGAGAGGCATCCACGTGGCCAACACACAGAGCGACAAGTGGCATCTACATGGAAGTACGATAGGGTGACACGTGGCAGGTGATTTAGCACATGACTGGATAGAGGGCAGCCTATCACATGTCACCATGTGCCCTAATCACGGGGTGCCACATGGTAGCCCCGAAATTCCCAATGTGGGCTACGGGCCAAAAATAAAAATAAAAAATGGGTCGAGCAATGGTCCACGAATTCTGGGCTATGGGCCAACAGCCCATGAATCCCAACGAATCCCCAAAAATCTAGTGGCGGTCATGTCAGGGATAGTCTGTGCGCCCATCACATCGTCGATTGGCAGTTCGATTAGATTGGGTGCCAAAATTGGAGGTTTTAGAATCAACGGAAAATTTAAACAAATAAAATATTTGGTATATCATTGTAATCATGCTCCAAAAGGGGGGTCCACGGGGTTTGACCCTGGACCTCCCCTAACCAAATCCTTAACTTAGACATGTTTCCAACAAGCCACGGGGGTTAGACTTGGTAAGTCCACCCCCAAACTATTGGTTAAATGCTAATTATTCTAGTGCTCAAGGGAGATAGGTCCATGCCCAACCAAAGGTCGTACATACACATATTTTTATGCAAATAATGGCATTTATTGCAGGGATTGGCATGCTTTACGAGGCAGAGAGCCCTGCAGGGGCCTGGAGGTGACTTTGTCCAATTTAGATGATTTGATAGTCATTCTGACATGATTTTGCACTGCGATATCAATGGTGGCATCTGTTTCTACATCATAGCTGTGAATCATAAGGATTATGGTAGAAAACCCAATGTAAACATGATGCTTTGTAGTTTTGGTTTCTTAATGAAATTTTGCAAAAGATGCATGCATGCTGCAGATTCTGATGAGCATTGAGTGTTGCAGCAAGGAAGAAAGACCTGATCTATTGGAGGAAAACTTATCATATTGGCCTTTGCAAGTAAAACAAGGTGGTGTGGATTATGCTTGAATCTAATCAACGAGAGGACCTTTTCCAACCATTGTGAGAGAGTCCATGCTATGCCATTTCTTGTGATAGATCAACCTTCTTCAAAAGAGATCATCTCTTTATGGAAGAGACATTTCCACTTGTTGTGACAATTGAGACCCTTTGTATTTTCATAGGAGAACATATCATTGCCACTAATGTGAGAACTTAGCCCTTGTATTTGTTTGAGGAGATCGTATCTTGATTAGAGGGACATGGCCACATACTTGTGAGAAATGAACTCTTGACATTGATTATGAGAAACCCTTTTCAAGGAGAGATATTGCCACATGTTGATGTGAGTATCAAGCCCTTTTCATTGTAAAGGAGAATTTTTGAAGAAGATAATTAAGCAATTATGTAGTTGAGCGGAGTCTAGAGACATATCCCACCCTGGGTGAACTCCATTAACAATTGGTGATTTCCTTGTCCTTATGTTTGATTTCTTATCTCATGTTTACTATGCTTCCTTATTTCCACATTTAAGTTGTTGTATGCATTAAGGAATGGTATATGAGATTTAATAAGCTTATTTACCAAGTTAACTTCAATTTGGATTCAAGCCTCTTAATCACTTCAATTTCACCTTTTAATGCATTCAAGTTTAATAAAAGAGATCTTAAATATGACCTTTAATGGAGTGGAATAGAACTGAGTAAGCATTGGTAATAGGGTCACTCCCCGGTCTCATATCATACAACCTCTCATTTCCCATAGCTTGTCCCACCTAGGGAAGTTTTCCCCCTCTCTACTCAATAGTCCTTAGGTTTCCCACTTCCCTTCTAGGGCTTTAGAATCAAGTCAGATAGAAAGTATTAGATCTTTGTATCTATTTCCCACTACATAGAGAAAGAAATTTCTAGCAGTTATCTAACCTGGAGAGAAAGCTCACAGGTCTGACAACCTACTTCTTCAATCCAACACCCATAGGCCTTACAACTTGCTTCTTTGACCCAAACCCCCAAGGAATTTTTGGTTATAATCATTTCCAAAAAATCCCCAAGTACATGTATGGCTATGGATGGAAAGAGTGAACTTGAAAGGGTTGAGAGTGATGAGTGAACGATTAGAATCCCTCTAGAAAATACACTAAGCTCCCACTTTATATTTGTGTGCTCTTAACATGACACTTGTCACCTTATGAACTAGCTTTTACTCCACTTGGTGACTCGTTCCCAACCTTTGGGAACTTACGATAAAATCATATTCCATGACTTTTGACTTTAGGAATAATATTATTTTATTCCATTGGCTTAATCCCCCTTAACTTAGCCCCTCTTCCTAGACCTTTAGCCCCCCTTTCCCACTTGTGTGGAGTTCTATCCCTCCATACAATTTTGTCTATTTGGTCTACATCAGTGATGTGTTTTTATTAATAATCCAAGTGTGATTGCATAATGTTAGGCTCATTGGCCTTTTAGCATATAGGCTCTCTAGCCTAAGAATCACACAGGCACTCTGGCCTCAAAATACATATACAAATGGGCTCTAGCCCAAAATATCTTGGCTCACTAGCCTATATGTACATTACAATTAGGGTTCGGCCTAGGGGTATTACATTAAGTAAGTGCATCTTTTATCAAAAGAATATTCACTACTTGGGGCATATCATTTCAATAGATGGGATAGAAATTGATCTCAAGAATATAGAGGCCATTAGAGGATGGAAAACACCAATAAATGTGACATATTTCAGGTCAGTTATGAGTCTTCCAGGCTATTGTCGAAGATTCTTAAAAGGATTTTCAAATATTGCAATCCCAATCACTTCTTTAGGGAGTGAAGTTTGAATGGACTTCCAAGTGTGAAGAGAGTTTCTAGCAGTTGAAAAACATTTTAACAAGTGCATCATTCTTAAATATTGCATATCTAGATGAGGAGTTCGAACTCTGCATGGATACATGCAAGGAATGGCTCAGTGGAATCCTCATTCAAAAGGATCATGTGGTATGTTATGAGTCCTGTAACTTAAAGGAGCATGAGATAAATTATGATACCCATGTTCTAGAGTTAGAATCCATTGTACATGCATTAAAATTTTGTATACATTACCTCATGGGGAGGATATTTGAGCTAAGAACATACCACTATTGTCTGAATCATTTATTTGGACATGAAACATTAAATACCAGGAAAATTAGATGGCTAGAATTTCTTAGTGAGTATGACTTTGAAATTAAACATATCAAAGGCAAAGAAAATCAAGTGCTTGATGCACTAAGTATAAGAGCTCATGAAGTGCATGTTTCAACCATCAACTTGTACATGACGTATTTAAAAGATAATATTATTGAAGCAATAAATTCAAATCAACATTATTTACAAATAAAAGAAAACTTACAACCAGGTAATTTACATCAGAAATTTAAAAATTATTAAATAAAAGAGGATGTAATCCTCTTGTATAGAGGCAAGGTGTATGTGCCAAATTCCATGGAGTTGAAAAATACAGTGTTGAGAGAAATGCACTATGTTCCATATGTTGGGCACCCAGGATATCATAAATCCAATACAGTTGTAAGGAGCTAATACTTTTGGCAGGGAATGAAGAAAGAAGTGGCTAACTACATAGCCTGGTATCTAGAGTGTCAGAAGGTCAAAACATAGCAAAAACATCCAACGGAGTTGATATATCCATCTCCCATTCTAGAATGGAAGTGGGAAGTGGTCACAACATATTTTATTGAAAAGTTGCCCAAAACAGTGAAGCAACATGATTCCATCATGGTGGTGGTGGAAAAATTGACTAAGGTAGCACATTTTATTCATGTGAAGACAACACACAAGGGAAAAAACATTGTAGAGATTTACATGAAGGAAGTCATCAAGATACATGGAGTTCCTAAGGCAATAATTTCAAACAAATATTCCAAGTTCACATCCAAATTTTGACAAAGTTTTCTCAAAGGCTTTGGGAAAAATATTAATCTTAGTACAACATATCATCGAGAGTCAGATTGGAAAACAGAGAGGACCAATAGGATAATTGAAGATATGCTCAGGATGTATGTGATGTACCAACCATCAAAGTGGGAAGACTATATCCACTTAGTGGACTTTGCTTATAATAATGGGTATCAAACATCATTACAAATGATTCCATTTGAAGCTTTGTATGGTAGGAAATGTAACACACCAGTGAGTTGGGATAGCCCAACAGACAGAGCCATCATGAGACCATATGTTTTAAATGAAATGGAAGATTAGATGGAAAATATCAGGCATAATTTAAAGGATTCCCAAGATAGGCAGAAAAGAACAGAGCTTTTTAGATATTTTAAAGTGGTAGAACATGTTTTCCTAAAAGTGAAAGAAAAAAGGAGTTCGATAAGATTGGATTTCTTCCCAAAGTTGGCAACGAGATATTGTGGTGCTTTTGAAATAATAGAGATGATAGGGCAATTTCATACATGATAGAATAGCATGCATCCACGAGAATGCATAATGTATTTCATGTGTCATTATTAAATAAATATATGTCTGACCCTAACCACATAATTGATTGGACTGTGATCCAGGTGGAAAACAAAGGGGATTTTTGGGTGGAACCAATACGCATCCTGGACTGGAAAGTCAAAGTGCTCTGGAAAAAATCCTTAGGGATGGTAAATGTTCAATGGACCTTCTACGGTCCTGAATATGCAACATGGGAGGATGAAGAAACTATGTAGGAAAAATACCCACAATGTTTTGTCAATTTTGAGGGAAATAGAAGCTAAAAATGCAAGACTCAATTTTTCAGCAGCTAGTTTCTGGAACCACATCTCAGAGTTCTTGGTATCCTATGCTAATACACATGATAAAAGAATGGTGCATCACGATGTACTGAAGGAATTGAAAGGGTCACATTCCTTGGGTTAGCAGGATTGAGAAGAACGAGAGATTATGGTTGGGACTACTGTTGGAGGGTAAAAATTGCATAATTTTGTTTTATTTCTGAATATTGTGATGTAAAAATTGTATATGTATTTCGGCATGGTACTTTTGATAGAGGAAGATGAAAAAATTTAGGGGAGGGGGAATTTGATATCCCCATTTTAATTAATTCACAATGTAGATATGAATTTGGTTATGGCCAAGTGATGTAATATGTGAAATGTATTTTCTAAATTTTCATAAATATAATGTAATACCATCTACTAGGAATATGGACATAGAGGGGATTTGATTAATCCAAAATAAAAGGGGGGATGTCTAGGGAGTGTCTAAGATGGGTCCAAGGGGTGTATTATTTACGAGTATTAATTCAAACCCACTTTTCTGAATTTTATTATAATTTGGGGAAAACTTATATTTTTTGGTTGAGTGTATGAGAGCCCAATAATTGAATACATGTCATAGGGTGGGTGTGAGAGTCACATCCCATATTTATTAGAGAGAATGGGGTTGAATTACAATCAAATTTGGGCAGAGTGAGTAGTCAACTGTCTTGGAAAAAAAAGGAAATCTGTATGGGTAGTAACAGGCAGTTTTGTTGGAGATTTGCAACTTTGGGAAGTCATTCTCCACAATAAAGTACAAGAAGACCCATCTACACCATTATATAATCCCCACAAATAATTTAAATACCCAGGAAGAGAATTCAACCCCACAAGAAAAATAATAATAAATTTGAAGACCCATAAATAAGAAATCGGCCCCAGACTGGAGCACGGATCAGTATAAATACAGGACTAGCTCATTTCATTTTGATAGTCAAACAACTCCTTCTACAGTGTGCATAAGGCAGTTGCAGCTACAATTTTGGCATTTTTATTATTTCTGGGTTACCGGTTATTTTGGAGAGTGCACCACACGTGGAGAAGCTCTTTCTTGGTTATTCTTGGTCATTTTTATTAAGGCGTTAGGTCTTGGTGATGCTAGCCTTGGGGAACATCTTCTTTGTATGGTATTTTGGCTATTTATGGTGATGTACTGATAACATCTTGGACTGAATTATTCTATAGAAGGGTTGTTGGGTTTTCTCCCAAGTTTGGGTTTCCCAGGATAAACTCTTATGTTCTTGTGTCTGTTGTGCATGGTTAATATTTATAGATCTTGTTATTTCCGCTGCATTGTTACAGTTGANCTTGGACTGAATTATTCTATAGAAGGGTTGTTGGGTTTTCTCCCAAGTTTGGGTTTCCCAGGATAAACTCTTATGTTCTTGTGTCTGTTGTGCATGGTTAATATTTATAGATCTTGTTATTTCCGCTGCATTGTTACAGTTGAAATTTTCAGTGTATAGTTATTCTATGATAATTGATGTATGAAAGTGAATCATTTTATTAATCATAAGGTAATAACTATCAAGAGTTGAGAATTATAAAACACCAACATGGTTTCAGAGCTAGTTGAAATATTGCCACTGCATAGTTACAGTTTCTAGTTACAATTGCAGTTGTCGGTTACAGTTGTAGTTTCCAGTTGCATTTGTAGTTGCTAGTTATAGTTGCAGTTTCCAGTCACCAGATGCAGTTTCCAGTTGCACAAACCTTGATATTAGAACACAAGTTGGATGGTGCTACAAATTTCAGAGGTACGCACTTGTATACAATTTATGTCATGAGGGTTTTTGTAGGAGATGTACACTTGGAAAAAGGGAATTTGTCCAAGCAGTGACAAAGGGATCCTAAATCTAGTGCATTCAGAGGAATGACACAACCTCCCTAACAATTAAGACTCCAGGTTTTCATATCAATTTTCAGAAGGGGAATATGCAGAAGATTTACAAAATTATTATGAAGCTATGCGACTGGAAGCTGACCCTTATGATCAAATTTATATACTATATAATATAGGTCTTGTGCATACAAGTAATGGGGAACATACGAAGGCTTTGGAATATTATTTTCAGTCATTAGAACAGAACCCATCCCTACCACAAGATCTTAATAATATGACCTTGATCTGTCATTATGTGCGGATATATGTACCATAGAATAACTTAGTTAATAACTACTATGGGTAAGGACAAAAGAAAAGGCTTTCCACATATGCATTGTCCCAAGTAACGGTTTTTATCAGTTGTAGCAAAAAAAAACATCTCTCATAGGAGCCCGAATATGAATAGATAGAGCCTAAGCATTCCATGGATAAAAAAATCATTTGATGATGGAAGCACCATAAAGATCAATTATTGAAAGAAGGTTCAGGTTGATACAATCGAATCTGCTCATTGACAGGAATTAGGATATATTGTTGCATTTTAAAGAAATATTGTAACTGGGACAACAATATTTAGAGTTATAATACTGTTGAGTACCTTTTTCTATCAAATGTTTAGTGACACTTGAATATTTTTAGCACAATAATCATTATGTAAATGCTCACTGTTTAGTACTAATGATGCACTGGTTTGCATGATAGAATTGATCTCCTCTAGGAGATGTTCTTGGATGTTTTCTTTGTCCTCAGAATGTTATTATAGAGGTCACAACACTAGAAAAGTGTTTCTCTTGTATTTTGTTTTTGTTTTGTTCTGGGCAGATTACCACGAAGGAATGATTGGTAACAACAATGGAAAAGTGTTGTCCATGTTTCCCATTTTTTATTCTTGTTCCTATTTCCTTATAATAAAAATATTGTCCTTGTCTACTATTTTTTTTTATTTTGCTTGTTCCAAGAAGGTCATACGTGATAGCTCTGAGAGGGAGCTATAGTGACGGTTGTAGGAGGCAACATATTAGATGGTATCTATTTTGAGACAAGGAGCGGGCTATCTAGACATGAAGTTGTATACATGAAAATATACATCCATATACCGAAGGTGAAGAAGATAAAGTTATAACCTTCTGAAAAGAAGGATACCTTTGTGGGATAGAAAGTGTTCCACATGGATGTTGATGAGGAGGAACATGTGGCTCCACCGGTGGTGAGGTAGATGACCCCACCTAGTACCATTTCAGAGGAAGTTAGAGTCATCCCTTAGGATCCAATACAGAGGAGTAGCCTCCCAGGACAATTCATTAGATATCGGACTTCAAAAGATGCAAAGGGAGCAGATGGCTCCATATATTGTACAGACTCAGAGGGAGTCATGTTTAAGAGGGATAATGGTACTCGAGGATCGATGGATACTTGATGTGTTTGGTTTTAACCAAGAATGTACAGAGTGAGACTGATATTAGAGAGAGTCAGTTGGATCAAGATAAAGTCAATTATTCAGAGGGATTTCCCTCCCAAAATCCAGGTGGGATCTTGCTATAGTGACAGAGGAGGTGGCCAGTTAGGAGGACCAGTTATGGATTTTGTCTAAGTCACAGAGGGAGAAGCCAGTGAGTCAAACTAGACAATAATACTTACTCCAATGACAAAGGGAGTTGGCCTCAGAGTTCAAGATGGAGGATCCTGGACGGATGTACTCTTAGGATTAGAGGTGCGAAGAGAGCATATGATATATGCAGTCGATTAGATCCTTGATGTACCTGGTCAATGCCAGACCAGATATTTTCTTTGCAGTGAGCACCCTGAGATAGTATTTGGTTGAAGCCAAGGAAGTTCCAATGGGTGGCAACAAAGCATGGTACATTTGGATATGGTTTTTCTTAGGTGATGAAGTGAGGCTACAGAGATATACAAATTATGATTTAGTAGGGAGTGCAATAGATAGATTGAGCACATTAGGGTGTTTCTTCATCTTGGAATCAGTTATGATTTTCAGGATAAACCAGAAGCAGGATTTTGTAGCACTCAGTACAACAGATAAGAAGTATGCTACAACCAGTTTCACAAGTCATGAAGTGGTGCATCGTCATAATATTCTTGCAGGAATTCATCTGAGACATGGTACAAAAGGGATCAGTGAAGCTCCAATACTTATCCATAGATGAATATATTGTTGATATCCTCCCATAGTGTCCATATTAATTTGGATGAGGAGGATGATACACAATATTATCCATGTTGATTTGGCTAGTGATGAGCATTGATGTTTCAGCATCGAGCATAAGTTCTCCCAGATTGGTCATTGTAACGTCCTCGACCATCAACCCACTTGTCGAGAAACGCTACTATGCGGAACATTCTCATACTTATATATATGACATGCATATTAAATATAATTAACAGATTTAACTAAAAAATACAAAGTAATCACAAGATTACTGCTAACATATAAAAGTAATGGAATTAACAATAATTCATAACTGCAACAGAATACATGATAATATTACAAGCATCACAGACATGCATTTTAATTGAAATTAAAACACATGCATATACTTATATTTGAAACTGTAGTAACTCCACCAACCATGTGCAAACCTTCCACGAACCTCCCAGCCTTAGACCACGATGTTCATCATGCTCAAAAGTGGGTCACCCCGGAGTTGGGACCAAACTCCACCCAGGGAAAGGGAATCCTAGACTAGGTTGAGGTTACAAGAACGTTGCACAGAACAATTGGAAGGATTCTCTCCAGGAGCCTTCTTACACCCACTACTCACAGAATCTCATTCCCCACATGCATGTTCTTCCCAAGAGTATAAACCTTCACAAGCATAGTCCATCAGTGCTTCACCTCCCCTCTGGACCTTGGCAACAGGCCGGATCAAGAATTCTCAGAGCTCTATAGCTAGTGTTGGAATCTCTCTGGGAGAAAACCACTCCCCAATAGACTCCCTCACTTGGAGATATTTTCTCACAGGCCTGACAACCTGCCCCTTCTATCACGGGCCTGACAACCCGATTCTTCAACCAATTTCCAACTCAATTCTCACAAGTTTAGGATAACAGCAACAACAACAACTTTTGGTTAACTCACGGGTGGCAGCAACAACAATAAAAATTGGGTGTGGACGTTCAAAAAATGACAACATGCCACTAAGACACAACACTGTTCAGGTAACACCAGCTTTAGGATGCATGACAAGAAATCCACATAGAGGTTGAACACAGACTCAACAGTTCAGACAAAGGGTGTATCGACTTCTCAAGAGAACATCATAGGCTTCGGGTTTCAGAGATGTGTGAGGCATACAGAGCTCAGACAAAAATCATGGTTTCAGACAGCCCACAGAAGAATGGAGGACCAACCCAAACTCAGTTGATGCTTCATCTTTTAACCACATGTGCCCAGGTCGACACTTGTCTTCCTGGAGCTGCATGCATTCCCTTTTTCACACTTGGAGTTGCATAAGTTGCCTCTCCCAGGACTTAGGATAAAAACATGTTTGTCACATAGTTTTTGGAATAATGATAAATTATTATTCCCAAGGACTTAATCCGCCAAGGTTATCCCCTCTTTATAACCATTCAACCCCCTTTCCCTTACCCACTATGTGGAAGCTTAGTCCCCCATCACTCTTTCTTCATGGTCGGTTTGCACGTAGTGATGTTTAATCTTTATTAATGCTCTGCATATTACATATACAAAAACAGGCTCATGGCATTAACACTTAGACTCTCTGACCTAATAAACACATAATCCCACCAACTTATCAATACTCAGCTCACTAGCCAACAAAACATGTTTACTGTTCATAAACGTGATTATAATTCATAATATAGTTGGGGCACTTTCGGGAGATATTACAATCCCCTCCCGTTATTTTTTCACTGTCCTCAGTGCAACTTTACACAGTATCAACAAAATTTCCAAAATATTCAAAAAAGATGTGGGTATTCTTCCTACATAGCATCCTCGTGCTCCCATGTAGCATCCGCAGGACCGTACCAGGTCCACTGGACCTTTACAAGCCCTATGGATCGATTATGGAGTTGTTTTCTTTTCCAGTCCAATATGTGCACAGGATTTACTTGTAGGACACCTTCTTTCTCCACCTGAATCACATTCCAATCAATTACATGATTATCATTAGGTATATATTTCTAAAGCAATGAAACATGAAACACATTATGTGCAGTCATGGATGCAGGTAATGCAAGCATATATGCAACTGGCCCAAACCTTTCTAGGATTTCAAATGGCCCACAAAATCTGGCTGCCAACTTGGCACAGTTTCCCATCTTCAGGGAAATTTTGTTAGATTTTACTTTCAGAAAAGCATGATCACCCACTTTGAATTCCCTGTGGATTTTGTTCTTATCAACATAACTCTTCTTCCTGTCTTGGGAAGCTTTCAAATTCTGCTTAATTTTTAGCATTTGTTCTTTCATTTCCTTGATCAACTCTGACCCAACTACTGCCCTATCAGCTGGATTATCCCAACTTACTGGAGTATTTCATTTTATGCCATAAAGTGCTTCAAATGGGCTCATCTTCAACGATGCTTGATACCCATTATTGTAGGCGAATTCTACCAAATGTAGGTAGTCTTCCCATTTAGATGGTTTGTCCATCACATACATCCTTAGTATGTCTTCTATTACTCTATTCACCCTCTCTGTCTATCCATCAAAATCAGGATGATAAGTTGTGCTAAAGTTCAGATTCGTTCTGAATCCTTTGAACAACCCCTTCCATAAATTTGAGGTAAATTTTGGGTCTTTGTCAAACCCAATTTTCTTGGGAATTATGTGCAATCGTGCCACTTCCTTCATAAATATGTCGGAAACATACATTTCCTTGTGAGTATTCCTTAACGGAATGAAATGGACATCTTTTGTAAGCTTGTCCACCACCACCATAATTGAATCATGTTGTTTGCCTATTCTGGGCAATCCTGTGATGAAATCCATTGTCACCACTTCCCACTTCCACTCAGGAATGGGTAAAGGTTGCAGTAACCTTGTTGGGTGCCTATGCTCAGCTTTAACCTTCTATCATTCCATACATCTGGAAATGTATTCTGCAATCTCTTTCTTCATACCTGGCCAAAAGTAATGGCTCTTGACTGCTGCCACAATTTTGTGATATCTAGGGTTACCTACATAAGGCACGTTATGCATTTCATGAAAAATCATACATTTCAAGTCCTGAACATTAGGTATATAAATTATGTTCTTCTACAAAAGTGTTCCATCGATTTCCAATTTATAATTTTCCACTTTCTGTAGCATCTCGCCTTGTTGTAGCTTTTCTACCAGCTCCATGTACTGCAAATCTACATTTGTAGCTTCCAAAATTATGTCATTTATATCAATTCAGTACATGATAATGGATGTAGCATGTAATTCATGTACTCTCGTGCTGAGTGCATCAACCACTTTATTCTCCTTCCCTTTGATATGCTTAATATCAAAATTGTACTCATAGAGAAACTCCAACCATCTACTTTGCCTAGCGTTCAATATTGGTTGATCGAACAAATACTTCAGACCGTTATGGTCTGTTCTCAGTTCAAACCTCCTTCCCATGAGGTAATGCCTCCACTTATTTAGAGCGTGTACTATGGATACCAACTCCAAATCATGAGTGGCATAGTTCCTTTCATGCTCTTTCAACTTTCTGGATTCATAACAAATTACAAATCCATTTTGATTGAGGACTCCTCCCAGTCCTTCTTTGCATGCATCTGTGAACACTATAAAGTCTTCATTTGGATCTGTGATCCTTGGGATTGGAGCATTGATTAACAGTTGCTTCAATTGTTGGAAGCTTCTCTCACAATCCTTTGTCCACTGAAACCTCTTCTCCTTCCTTTGCAAGGAAGTGATAGGGTGATCTATCCTCGAGAACCCTGCAATAAACGTTATGTAATAACCAGCTAAACCCATGAAGGATCTAAATTTTGTCACATTATTTGGCACTACCCATTCTCTAATGGCCTCAATCTTCTCAGGATCTATAGCTATCCCATCCTTCGAAATAATATGCCCCAAGTAATGGATCTGTTTTTGATAAAACGAGCATTTTCTCAACTTGGCATACAATTGGTTCTCTCTTAGCACCTGCAACACCATCGTCAGATGTTATTCTTTCTCTTCCTCCGACTTGGAATACACCAGAATGTCATCTAGGAATACTATGACAAACTTTTCTAGATAGTCCCTGAGTACACCATTCATCAGGCACATAAAAACAGCGGGTGCATTCGACAATCCAAACGACACCACTGTGAACTCGTAATGAACATACCTTGTTCTAAAGGTAGTCTTGTTGATGTCTTCATCATTTATCCTTACCTAGTGATATCCCAAATTGAGGTCTATCTTCGAAAATATCTTCTCATCCTTCAACTGATCGAAGAGGTCATCAATCATCGGCAGAGGATATTTTTTCTTTATAGTTACCTTGTTCAATTGTCTAAAATCGATATACAATCTCAACGTTATGTTCTTCTTCTTCACGAACATAACTGGGGCACCCCAAGGTGACACACTTGGGTATATATACCCCTTTTTCATAAGCTCTTCAAGCTGCAATTGTAGTTCTTTCAACTCCAGCGTACTCATCCTGTAAGGATCTTTTGACACTGGAGCTGCTCCAGGCATCAAGTTTACAGAGAAGTCAATATGTCTTTTCGGAGGTAGTCTGGGTACCTCCTGAAATACATCTTTAAAATCCTTTAGTACCGCATGATATCCAATACTTGACACCTTATCCTTAGGTGTTTCCTCCACCTAGGCTGCAAGTAATTGACATCCTTTTTTGTAGCACCTCTTCAACTGCATTATTGAGATTTCTCTAATAGCAACAGATCTAGGAATTCCTTGGACTATTTTTGAAAAAGGAAGGTTTGTTTCCATTATGCCTTTGTTCTTTCTTGAACCTCTTCTAGTCATCCCAAGCCTTCCAAAAGGTAGGGTTTTCTCTTTGTTGTTCATATAAGCATTTCTCTCTTCTTATCATTTCTTCCATGGTCTTAGGGTCATCATACTGGATCTTGTCACTGATGGAAGGTGGCAGTCCACTCAGATACCTTTGAATCTTGACAGTCTCCTCTTTGATGAATGGAACATACTTCAACAATTCCAAAAACCTACGTTCATAATCATCAATGGTCATGCTGCCTAGCTTGAGTTCAAATAACTCCTTCATCTTTCTGTCATAATATCTCTTAGTCGAGTATTTCTTCTCGAAATACCTCTTGAATTATTTCCAAGTGATATCTTTCTCCCTAATGTGCTACACCTGCACAAGTTGATCCCACCACATGGATGTTTTTCCTTTCAGTTGATACATCGAAATCCTTCCTTCTGCATGAGAGGAATAATTATGTAGTTGGAAGTATTTCCTCATACCAAGAAACCATGTTTCGACATCTTCCTCCTTCTGATGTTCTCTATCAAATGTAGGAGGCTTAATCTTGTTCATCTCTCCCTTCAATTCATCCACTCCATATATCCTATGCTTTTTGTTAGGAGATGGGCTTGAACTACTGTGTGCCCTTCTCTTAGAGTGACTTTGGGAGTGATGATGGTGTCTACCAACACTCCTTGAACTTCTTCCTTCATAATTCTGGTGACTCCCTGTTCTGCTCGAGTCACTCTCCTTACCCAACTTCTTTTCTATTCTCTCCAAACTCTTTAACAACTTTACGTTGAATTCACCTTGTTTTTCCTGAGCTTTCCTGAGCTTTTTGCTATCTGCCTAGTGAGTTTGGGAATATTTTTGCAATCCTTCAATGATCTTCCTCATGTTTCCTTCCTTATCTATCTCTTCTCCATGCCATTAGAGTTCGACCCTTCAAATCCCAAGTGAACATCCATCCCTTTAGCTTCATTCTATGAACTAGAATCATTATGTGTCTCTTCCATTTATTTTGCACTCAGTGGAAAATCTAATCAGTTCTAGCACTCGTTAAAATTATGCAAACACAATCTGTATACAACCGAAATGTGTCAGGTCATTATTCCTTAACAAATCCCACAGTATTCATAACAAATTTGATTCAAGGAAACGTTCAGTTTTTCCTGAATTTTTCGAGCTTTGCTCGGCTCTATAGGAAACTCAAGCCATATCCCTTTTTCCTCAGTTCCCTAACCTACTCAACCATGGGTCATGACCAAACACTAGATCTCAAGGTTCTCTAAACGAGACCTCAAATGGCGTCACCTAAGGTAATGTGGAACTTCTTAATTACACCATGTGTCACCACCGTGGTTGGTGACAGATCTGTTGTGGGCCCAGAGGATAGAAAGGTCAGAAGTCCAGAAGTTGAGAGTTGGAGAGGGAAGCGAGTGTGGGAACCTCTGAAACCCAAAAATCTGAAATCCCGAACCTCTGAAACCTGAAACGACAACTGGAATTTGTCAGGTCATTATTCCTTAACAAATCCCACAATATTCATAACAAATTTGATTCAAGGAAATGTTCAGTTTTTCCTGAATTTTTCGAGCTCTGCTCGGCTCTGTAGGAAAATCAAGCCATATCCCTTTTTCCTCAGTTCCCCAACCTACACAACCATGGGTCGTGAACAACTAGAATTTGTAAAGTCATTATTCCTTAACAAATCCCTCAGTATTCATAACAAATTTGATTCAAGGAAACGTTCAGTTTTTCCTAAATTTTTTGAGATTTGCTCGGCTCTATAGGAAACTCAAGCCATATCCATTTTTCCTCAGTTCCCCAACCTATGCAACCATGGGTCGTGACCAAGTGCTAGATCTCAAGGATCTCTAAACGAGACCTCGGAGTTTCGGGTTTCGAAGGTTCGGGATTTTGGAGTTTCAAGTTTTGGAGGTTCCCAGACTCGCTTCCCTCTCCAACTCCCGACTTCTAGACTTCTAACCTTTCTATCCTCCAGGCCCACAACACAGCTGTCACCAACCACAGTGGTGACACGTGGTGTACTTAAGAAGTTTCACATTATCTCAGGTGACACTATCCGACCCCACTCTCTCTACTTTTTCCTTCGGGACCAACTAGCATGTGGCACAGATCCCATGTGTTCACATCCATCCAAGTGACGTCATCCCGACTCACTACTTAGGCTCTTCGAGATTTCATGATTTTGGGCTTCGGGAGTTTGTACACTAGCACATCCCATTTCTCCCGACAGTTGAACTCCTAAAATTACAATCTTCTCTTCTGCTTGATCCAACGGTCAAGTTTTTTTTCCCAGATCTACGGTGTAGATATTCTCGGGGTTTCAGGGTTTCAGGTTTAGGAGGTTTGT
>SNQJ01S0183999.1:0-18922 GCA_010110895.2 Picea sitchensis | reverse complement strand
TTAAACTACCCCAAACCAAGATTATTAATACTTACAAAAGAATACTAAAGATTACAAGTTATTACACTATTAACAAAAGATACAACAATGTACAAAGATACAAGAAATGTAAGTGTTCACAATTTGCCAAGCATGCCCCAATAGCAATTACTCTATTGGACTGCCTTCACTGGCTACAATCACACAAAGCACTCAAGAATCTAAGAAAGTGATGCCTCCCCAAGTGGGATACTCAACACTCTCTAGACTCACACCACAACAACCAATTAGCAAGATATTTCAATGATTACCAAAGTATTCACTTAGACATAAGAAATATTAACCATCTAATTGCACAAGAGATAAGCAAATAATATTATCACCAATGATGTGTCCCTATCAATACATCTACCCCAAACATACAAAGGTGATCTATGCAACTAGGTGTTTAGGAGTTTCTTAAAGATTGATTAATTTTATTCCCCTTTCCCCCTAAACTAGATGTGTGCTTCAAACCTCCTCCTCCCTTGGCCAAATGACTTCCTGGTGCTCAAGATAGTAAGGCTAACGAAGCCTTACCCTAGCTTCCTCGGTCAGCCCTGACAGTAGGAGTACTTTCCGGAAAGGATCTCCCCAACGAAACCACAGGACGGTCCCCCACCACTACCCTCCGTTGTTTTCCTCCCACCCGTTTTAGATGGTGAAGATGGCTGAATGAAGCCCCTAAAATTGTTCCTAAGTGTTATTATGACCCTCGGGTGGGTCTTTAGATGTGTTGGGTGTATTTTAAACAAGTTTTAGGCACTTAAAAATTATGTTTTTAGCGCATGGCCGTGAGAAAAATGTATGAAAAAGTATGTTTAACAGCTTAAAAATAACAGCATTCACCACATGAAATTATATGGAAATGATACCAAAGATATACCAATTAGTTATGAACCATTCCACATGAAAGATGCAAGTTAAAGTGTGAGATGTAAGCAAGAACAACTTGCTATATAAAACAGAAAATTAAACTTGCATGGAAAGAAGATTTAAGTTATATGTATGAGATCAACCAATGAAGCAAGATAACTTAAATATTAAAGGAGTGCTTTTAGAAAGTAAAATGACTTAAGATGTGAAGTTATGTCACAATAGATAGAAAAACATTGAGCACATGAGCATCACATCAACATGTAAACATTAACTTAGAATTTAAGATCTATCATTAATCATGCATGTAAAAGTGTTAAATCAATGAAAGATATAAACTTTAAAGAATGTAAAGATTTGACAAGTTAAAGCTAGAGATCTTAAACCCAAGAAATTAGATCACATATGCTAAGATTGTAAACAAGCTAAATGACTTATGTTACCAAGGATTTAGCATCTAAAAGACATTATAAATCATTTAACCATTTAAGCATGAGATTATGAGCATATGAAAGTGAAATGACTTAAGGAAAATAAAGCTTGGAAATAATGATAGCTAAAGATATTTCTAACTAGATAGCATTATAGATCACCATATATAAATTTCCCTTTAAGCCAATGCGATTTTGGGGATGACTCCCCCAAGGTGCTGGCAAGTGAGATTAATACTACTAAGATATAACTGCACAGGAAAGCAGGGCATTCAATCTTAGTTCTCTGTTCCGGAGATCCGGAGAAAGAGAATGTCAGATAGGCTCCTGGCCGACTGCTCAGGCAGAAACTATCTTAGCACTATTAATACTTATTATTATGATTTGAATTTTATAAGCAAAATGAATAAAACTTGAAAAAGAAACACCACTTCAATGGCCAAGGTGGTGGCAAGCCTTCCAATATTGGCCAAAGAGGGTAGCTTAGATTATAACAAATTAATGAAATGAAATAGCAACTAAACTAATGATATTATGGACAAAGAATAAACTAGAAGTTAAAAGAGAAATAACAAAGCTAATCTAAGTTAGGTTTATATTTAGGGCCCAAAAAGTGAAAAAATATTAGAAGAATTGAAATGTGAGAAGGGAGGAGAGGGAGAAATTGTTACCAAACCAAGAAGAGGTGTTTGGGAAGCCTCCTAGGTGTTTCTTGACAGCATGTACCTTCAAATCTGTCACTAACTTGCAAAAGCAGCAAACAAAGCTTCTTGGAAATCTTTTGCACCAAGCACCAAATATGTTAGAGAAAATTTATGTTTTTACATGAAATTTTCATTGAAGTAAATCGAGGAAATGAAAAGTTAATATTTTTGACCTATCTAAGATATGGTTAGCTACAAAAAATAGGATGGAATGACAGCAATATATCAGATGTAAAAGAGAAAGTGCAAAGGAGTTTGTGCAAAGAGTAATGGTGAAATCTGCTCTAAAAAATTCTTCCAAGAGCCTGACTTTGTGAAACAATCACACTAAACACAATATGAATTCATAGCAGCATAGTATATTGATTAGCATAGAAATAATGAACTAATTCACAACCCTATCTAATCAACAATGCGACAGATCATCAAGCACTAATGTTTATTTGATCCACCTCAATAAACTAATTTACCCAAGATGCTAGCATATAAAACCATACAATGAGAAAGGAACAAAATCACCTCATGTTTAGTTGATCTAGAGACTAATCTTAGTAGCTCCAAAGAGTTCCCCCAAAGCTTTCTTTATTGCATCCAAAAATGAGAGCCTTGGGCAACTAATTTCTCCAAGAATCTCAAGAGAAAATGAGTGAGTGGAAGATGGCAAAGAGCAAGAGAGATGACAAAATTTGGTAGCATAACATTAGCTCAAGAGATGGTAGGGAAGCGAGTGAGGGTGAGGAGGCTTCTCTTTATACCCCAAGAGGCAAAGTGAGAGCACTTGGATGAGGTGCCAAGTGTTGGTTGGAAGCTAGAGAGCAAATCTCTAGAAGAGGGGCACCCCACTTAGGGTTTGAATCAACCATTTGATGAATGGGTGAGTTGTGGGCTTAGGATAGGTTAGAAATTAGGATAAAGAGAGCACTAGGTAGGTTAGGAGGGGCCATTTGCCATTTTTGGCAAACGACTTAGGTTTGGGTGAGTTGGAGTGAATCTCCAACAAGAAGGGGCACAAATGAAGGAGGGCGTGAGCTAGTTAGGAGGTTTAGTTAGGTTTAGAGTTAGGGTTTTAGCTTTAGTTAGGGTTTTGGAAGGCTAGGGGGCACACCTCATGTGAGAGGGGCCACTCCAAGTTTCAAGGCAAGAAACAAGGAGGTGGTTAGTGAATGGGTCGTTTTCCCCTTAGGGCAAAGGTTTAGAAGGTGAAAAAGTGGTAAAGAGGTTGAATTAAGTTGGGAAAAGGTTAGGATGGGTTTGGGTAGGTTAGGAGGGTCCTAACTTGCCACTTTCCACCTTAACACTCACTCACTAACTCAAAATTACAATGTTTTTGACATTTTACTAATGTCATGTTAGCAATTAAAATTGGTGTTTTCCCTAGATCGACTCTAAGTGAACTAAGACATAGTAAACTTAGTCAGTGAGCTGAAACAATTACATGGGTGTAGGGTTTGCTATTCCATTTCTTTTGAGAGCACAAATACCCCTATAAAGCCCAAAGATCCGGTTTTTACAATAATAGCTCAAAAATAATTAATTAATTAAATTATTAAAAATTTAATTAATTAAAAACCTATCTAGGCTTCGTGAAATTCCATGAGGCTTTTCTACATTGTCGGCATGGTCATTTACAACATTCCTAAACAAGGTTATCAAATAATGACACCATTAGGCCTTTCCCCACACTTTGGAGGAATTATTGCATGTGAGGAGGGAAAACTCAAGGGAAATTGACCCGGGGAGCTTATGCAGTGGAGCAACACAGGATAAAAAATCCTCGGTGAAGGAACTCCCCTAATGGAAACATCAAGGTGCACTGACCTAACCATGATCCATGCGGACCTATTACATTATTAGCTGAGGGAGTGCGAAATTTTTACAAAGTTTTGTCTTTGGGGTGTCAGATACCCAAGTAGAACCATAGCTGTCTTCATCAAATTTGCATCTGGTGATGCATCTTCACAACGATGAGAGTTGACCCCTAAGTGAATAGGCGGTCCTTGGGGGCCCAAGAGTGTTTTCACCCTAGGAACTATTTTCTTCAAAGTCTAGAACCTAAGGCCCAAAAGTGCTTACACTTTAGATTTAGACCTAATCCTTCTTACTTCATCTAGTTCAACCTCCAAGTGTTTGCATGCTTGACTCCATATGCCCAATGAAAAGACGACCTTCAAACCTCCAATTATTTTTCTTTCACACTATAAAGCTACCTAAACTCATTTTGCTTGGACTTCACTCTCCACATCATCTTGAGATTCCTTTTCTTAAGTCCTAGCAATATTAATCAGGGAAACCCGACCCAGGCGGAGGAGGGTGCTTTGAAGTGAGGGTTGGTGAGTGGCCGGTTGGCCTTCCCTCTCAATTCACCTTGATTGTACTTGAACTTTTGGACTTTAGCTCAACAAGTGTGAATTTGTGCGATAATAGGACACACATTCTCCAAGATTTACGCCATAGTCTTACACCAATGGCTCTTCGAGGAGCTAGAGAGGCATCATCTCAAAGCTAGAGGGAAAACAAGTTTCCTCCCAAACTACCATGGTTGATCACATGTTCACTCTGGCTACCATTATTGAGGAGGCTTGTCATCGTTCTGCAAAAGTTTATAGTTGCTTTGTATACTTTCGGAAAGCGTTCGACACAATTCTAAGGAAAGCATTATTCCAAAGGCTCCACGACATTGGCATATATGAGACCCTCTTGGTAGCCATCATGAGGCTGTATGAGTCAATTTCAAGATGCCTCGAGATGGCACACGACCTTTCCGACTTCATCCAAAGTACCATCGGCGTAAAACAGGAGTACCCCCTCTCGCCGACCCTCTTTAAGATTTATATTGATGAGCTAGAATCCTTCCTCCATGAGCATATCCAAGAGGTGGATGGTTGTATTCTACATCGGTGTTGATTTACTTGTTCTTATTTGTTGATGACTTGGTCTTATTGGATTCTATTCCTGAGGGCCTATTTTTAAGACAGATTGAGATGCACTAGCCATCTTTTGTGACCTTCGGTAGTTGAAGGTCAACTTGGGTAAAACCAAGACTCTGATCTTCAATGCATCAAATAAATCTCTTACCGGACTCCCCATTTCTACTACCGAGGGTAGAGATTGAGATTACCATAGCCTACATTTACCTAGGAGTGCAGTTCACGGGAGACTGGATTTTGATTATCGTGACAGAAAGCCCTTCAACCTACGGTTACGTAAATACTAAAGTGCAGTTTCTGGCCCTCATCAAGAGCAGTGCTGCTGCAGGTTGATTTGGGACATCTGGGTCCACCTCATGGAGAGAAAGCGATTATTAGACCCATAATTCTCTATGGCTTCGAGATCTAGGGAACAAGCTTGTTACAAACAGACTAGGCAAGGTGGGAGAGAGTCCAGACCCTACTTCTCAGGCATATCATCTGTTGCAAGCAGACAGTTCCACAACCCATTATTGAGGCAGAGTTTGGTGTCCACCCATTTTTCCTCAAGGTCATTTTCCGCTTGGTTTCCTTCCTTCATAGAGTCATATTTTTCAGAGACTACCATTCGGAGGCGATTACCCCTACCTTGCTCTCTTCTCCTCGGAGACTCTTGCTTCAAATTCCCCCTCAGGTTGTGCATGTGGTTGGTTCTCAAAGGCATCTCAACTTCTCCAATCAATGACCATCTCCACAGAGCGCCTTCCCCATTAGGTTTCCCCTTGTTGCATTAGCCATCTGTTGCCAGCTGAGCGGGTATTGAATCAAGGCTATCGGAGAGGACATCTATAGACTATACATCGAGGTCACTTGGACCACACCTTCGACGAGCCGAGCTTGAGCTCAAAGATGTCCTTCTATCTAGAGCACTTTTTTGGAGCTACGAGATGGCATCATCAATCGCCCCCCCTTATACACGTAGACATTGGATGCCACTTGGGAATCCCTTGGGATAGCTTGAGTCATCTCCAGAGCTCTAGATTGAGGGCTGAGACCATATTCCGCGATCACAGTAGGATGCATCGGGTGATACCACTTACAAGAGGCAAAAGCGAGATGGACTCATGGAGGATGCACTATTGCCTCTATAAGGACTCGGGGGGCTCCCTCTCTACTTTCTACCGATTCCAGGACCAGAGATGCCTAGCCCTCTTCATGAGAGGAGATGTTCAACCCACGGATCTCAGTTCTTGCACACCACACCTTGACTTGGGATGACTAGGACGATCATCTCATACTTTCATGTCGATCCATCAAACTAGAGAAACAAGCGGCAGGCAGAGAACCAGAGTGCACTAGACAGTAGATTGGTGAGTCCTCGTGTCTCTCCTCGACCTCCCCCTCTAGCAACAAATGGATTGCTCCAGTGAGACGGTTGAGGAGGTGTCGGGTGTACCAGTCCATACACCACGAGAGAGTTAGAGATATCCCAGCTCCAAGCGATTCTAAAGTAGGGCACCTCGTGCGTCAAACTACCTCAGTTGAGGAGCAGCGAAAGATCTATCTAGAGTTTCTTTCCTTAGACCTTGAATGGTAGGAGTAGCCCAGCTCTATATCACCCAGGGATCATCTGATGGACCTCGATTGTTCTGAGACTCGATAACAAGCGATTTAATTCACCCCTAAGCCCTTTGCCCATCAAACCCAAAGAGACCTTGGCGTTCTCATTGTTAGACCTCCCTCGAACATACTCACTTATATTTGGATCACCATATTTTTGTCATGGTCATTTACACTCTGAGGCTATTATTTTGTAAGTTTCTTTCTTTATGTTATTTTTCGACATTTTTCTAAGAGCTCTTGTACACTCCCACATTGTAATCATATTTGTTGTGGTCCACAGTCCCATTGACCTACTTTATGGTCATTTGTTGGACATTAATAAAATTATCTTATCTTATCGACAATCTATATCGCGAGGGAGTGTCATTTCAATGGTGAGTGTCTTGACTAGGAAGGATCAAGTCTATGTGGTGATTCAGCTAGGATGCTTACATCTGATGGCATTTTGCACAGATTCTTGGGCTGGATTGGTGTGCTGGTTAGAGCAGATTTGAAGGCATGCCACGATTGAAAAGAAAAATGTGAAGAATTATATATTGTAGTAGCCGATGTGGATGTGGTTCAACCCTGAAGACATATGTCAGGCCACTCACCAAGGTTCAATTCCCCAAGGTCCACAAATAAGTGGTTGGGGCCAGGTACAAGTCCTGAGCAACTTTAACAGAAGAGTACCCCCCTGTCACAGCAGTTTAGTCAAACAAAAGTGCTTGTGTTCAGTGGTTTTCCCTTCAAGGGTCATTACAACTGGCCTGAAGAGGTGGGGTACTTGTGCAGGGGAAGTGAAGAATTATTTATTGTAGTAGTTGATGTGGATGTGGTCCAACCCTGAAGACAGTGATATGTCAGGCCACTCACCAAGGTTCAATTCCCCAGGAGCCACAAATAAGTGGTTAGGGCCAGGTGCAAGTCCTGAGTGATTTTAACAGAAGAGTACCCCACTCTCACAGCAGCTTAGTCAAACAAAAGTACTTGTGTTCAGTGGTTTTCCCTTCAAGGGTCATTTCACCTGCACAAGTGGGGCACTTACAGTGCCCGACCTCTTCAGGCCAGTTGTAATGCTTCTCTTTTAGACTTAAAAGGAAGCCATTTTTAAAAGTATTTTTATATTCTGATGAAACAGATATGAAGACTTTCATCTGAAGTTCTTCACATATGAAGTAAATGGACTATTAGTTCATGTTCAATTATTTGAATTAAGAACAAATGAATGTGCTAAGATTTCAATTGAATATCTTGATTTTCTTGCCTTTATTTTAAGCTGAATTTAGTCTTAAGTTAGTTAGGGTAGTTGGTTAAGTTAGGATAGTTAGAATCTGAAAAACCCAGGATCTGCCATCTAACCTAGTCCAGGGGTACTTATGATATGGGAAAACAGGTACTAACAGACAGAAATGACCAAACAATCATTTAACGAAGTATAAATTGAAAATGAGAGAGAATACTGAGGCTTTTTGGGTCTGAGTCTGAGCTTCAGTTCAGCCTAGTTACTGCTAGAGCAAATCAAGTCTGGCTTGTGTGTCGACCATAATTGAGTCAGATTATCACATATTTAAAGATCCTCAACGTGTTCCCTCTGACAGATGCATAAATACTTTCATACTTTGTGCTATGACAATCTGTATGCAGGAGTGTCATTTCAATGGTGAGTGTCTTGACTAGGCAGGATAAAGTCTATGTGGTGATTCAGCTAGGATGTTTACATCTGATGGTGTTTTGTACAGATTCTTGGACTGTATTGATCAACCTTTGGTTGAGGCAGATTTCAAGGCATACTGCAATTGAAAACCAAAAATGTGAAGAATTATATATTGCAGTAGCCGATGTGGATGTGGTTCAACAGAGAAGACAGTGATGTGTCAGGCCACTCACCAAGGTTCAATTCCTCAGGAGGCACAAATAAGTGGTTGAGGCCAGGTGCAAGTCCTGAGCGATTTTAATGGAAGAGTAACACCCTGTGACAGCAGCTTAGTCAAACAAAAGTGCTTGTGTTCAGTGGTTTTCCCTTCAAGGGTCATTTCACCTGCACAAGTGGGGCACTTGCAGTGCCCGACCCCTTCAGGCCAATTGTAATGCATCTCTTTGAGCTTAAAATGAAGCACTTTTAAAAAATAATTATTGTTCTGATGAAACAGATATGCAGACTTTGTTATAAGCAGTTTATATTTTGAAGTCTTGTAATTATTTGAAGTTGAATTCAAAAGCTACCATTCTACTTTTACTTCAAACGTCCACAAGTACAATCAATGCATTTAAGTATGCCTGCTGTATGTATTCCTGACTTGACAAATGAAGGCACTGCATCTTTTACTTTCTTCCCCACATACTTTAGTACCTGGTGGACAGTGTTCCAGTTGCTACCACTGCCAACTATGCCCTTCCCCCGAGGGCTTATGGTGAAAGATATGATTGATCCTTCGTTAGATCTCAGATTCTCTTAAGTTAAGGGATGGGTAATGGGGGCGATGTAACACCCCCAATCTCCAATCAAGTGGAAAGACTCTAATTATGGAACCCCGCTTGAATGACTTATGAATTGTATTTCTAGACTTATTATTGATTGAATTGATGGATGTTATCTTGGGTCAGCGAAAGGTTAGAAAACCCAAACACGTTGAGTAGGAAAATATCCCTCCCTTTAGCAAGAATCATTAAGACTTATCTTAAAATTTTAAAACAGAATAATACTTTAAAAGTCAAATCTCAAAACAATGAGAACATCCCCCTCCCCGCCCAAAGACTGAACAAAATCCAAACTATTTTACCCAGAGAGTGTAGGGAATGGGCAAATCTGTCATCCCTACATATTTCCACCATAACACTTCATAAATGGGAGTTTGCTTTTATTGCTGAGACTGGGAATCAAAATCTTAAAATACCACCCCTCCTCATTCATTCTCAATACAATAACTATTTATAGATCTTACAATGCATGTAGGAAAAAAGTGTTCCATCGCAACCTTAATGATTTATTTTCTCTTATAACCAAAGATCCTAGAATCTGCAGTATTCACCCTCACAACTAGCTGCATATAATATTCAACTGCTGCTTTTCAGGTAATCTCTGTTGACCTCTAAACCTGCACTTCAATAAATCTTCCAAGTCCAAGAGTAAAATGAAAATCTAGGGCAAACTAGGGACATCACCCACTATCACCTCAGTGATTGTCCCTCTCCCTTTAAGCTGGTGCTTTTCCAGCCAAGGGGGGAACCTTGATAGGATCACTAATCTGTCATTTAAGACAAAAATCAGATCAGTGAAACAAAGTATTTTAGGGGTTTAAGATGTTTAGATGGTGGATTCCAGCAATATCAGAGCCTAGTCTTTGGGTAGCGGAGTTAGGGCAACAAATAAAACTTGAAAGCATGTGAAGATGTGATAAACCACCTAACAGCAAGTATTATCGATCATGAATGGATCTGATATATAAATAACAGCCAAGTGGAATCTTCAAGGAAGACACAATAACACAACCATCAACTTTTTGCAGCCATATAATGCATTAGAGATCAAATATATGCAGTAGAAACAGCCTTCTATTGAATGAACAGCCCCTTAGTACATCAAGATTCAGATCTGATACATAAGAGTAGAAGAGGATTTTACAACCACACTTTAACCTCTCTTCCAGCAAAGAGCAGCCCACTATGACCAGCAAAAACAGTCCTCCACAGAAAAGATATGGCAGAAATACATCAAATGGTGACCTTACACATATATCAACTCCATGAGAAAAGATGAAGAAGATGAAAGCTTCAATAAACCAAGTATACCAATAACCCTTCCAGCAGAAATAAACCAAGTATACCAAGTCTTCCTCTCCTCCGGAAATCCACCCTTTGAAAATGAAACTTCTTTTTATATAGTGTTCTATTCCAACTATTCTCCATTAAAATATTATTAGAAAAGACCTAGAAAATCCTTTTCCACCCTTTCCTCCACAAGAATAGATCACACCCTCCATAAAATAATACAAAAATAGCCTTGGAGTCTTCCCTAAGGCGGACACCAGCCCTCCCGGTCGGATCATTCGGGATCGTTCTAATCTCCTTGGAGCTGGCGTCTCCTTTGGTTCCTAAGCTGGAAACTAACAAATCCGATCCGAGGTCCTTTTTAGAGCCTTTATGCGAACAAGCACAAGGTGTGACTTCACACCTCCACATATGACCATGGCCCCGGGTCTTGGGGCAAGCGTAACTTCGCAACTTACCTTTCAGCGAGGGATTCGTGGAGTGAAGATCCTCGACTCCCTCTTTTCAAACTCCGATACCAGTTGGCGATACGGGTATACCTCCCTCTCGCTAAGCGCTTCTTGAGGGTGACCTCGGAAACAGGATAACAATAGCACCTGCTACGTGACTTGCGAGTTGAGAGGTTGAACCTCTAGGCCCTTCTTTTATGAGACTTCGAGACGTGAAAGTCAGAGAATATTTGACTCCTTTAGTACTTCTCGCGGTTCACAACTTTGCTAGTTGGTTTGTTGAGCCTTTGTGCTCCTTTCTTCCGAGAACCCAAAGTACGAGAAGTAAACAGGATGTTGACTCCCATTTAAAATGACACGTGTCCTCCTTTGTCACCCCTCTTAGTCTTTCCCTCTGGCGTTTGTTGTTCGCCAAAGAAAGCTGTCAACATGTGGTCCACCTGCTCGAGGCCGTGCCATGTATTCAGCGCTGAGCCTCGGTGTTCGGTACCTCGCGACTACGGTGAGAAGGAAGTTCTTCCAAAATAGAACCTCCCGATGTCGCGATGTATCGAGGCGCTGAGATCTCCGCGACTCTCCTTCCTCTCGATCAATGGTTCCAGATCACATGGAATCATGACTTGGGACTTTGTAGAAAAGGCCTCCGCCTCCACAGCTCCTGATAGCGAATTCACGAGATAATCCCACAGTCCACATATCCCGGAATGGGCCGGTCACGATCCTTCGGGGATTTAGAGTGGGTCAAGGTTTTACGACTCACGCCCGCTATCTCTTGGTAGTCGAAATGCGAAATAGAAGACTACTTCGTTCCCCTCTTCTCATCTGAGGTTAAACCTCGTCGCGACTCCTCGAGATCCGATGTCTGTAGAGCTATGTCGTGCGAATCGATGGCCCGGATCGTTCCTCCCTTAATATTATGTACATTTGTAGCACTGGATTACGAATCCAGGTCCAAATCTCTTCCGGTGGTGAATTGACAACAGCGTAGCTCCTTCCTGAGCTTTGCTCTTCTTCCTTCCTTGGAATATTTCTAAGTATTGAAGGTCTGCCGGCTATGCGTTCTGCTTCTGAGAAGCACGCCCCTCGGCTCACCTTTGCGTTCTGGGGCGCTTTCCCTCGAGCTTTTCGGGACGTAGAGCAGAAAGGTTTTCACCGGCTTCTGCACTCCTTGCGACTATTGCTCGTGCGCCAAGGCACTCTTCCTCACGAGATTTCTTTCTGAAGCAGCGAAGGTTTCTTGACTTACGGACTCCTTGGGGAGTCTCTTCACCTGAAAGGTGCTATGCGATTACGAAGGCTTCTATGTTGCTCAGACCTTTAAGGGACTTAACCCTTTCTCTCCCTGAGATGGAGAATTTGGTGCCCTCTTAGCAACCACTTACTCAAGCAACTCCTTCCTGAGCCTGCAGGGTATTCGGTAACCCTGAAGATCTCTCTGGACTCTTCTTTTGTTCCCATAACTCAAAGAGTTCTTCTGTGCACTCCTTGCACCCTCTCAATGCCCACCTATGGGAGCTCTATAGAATCCTCGATTGATTCTATCTCCTTCTCATTACTGTGCACTGCTCAATACCCTCAGCTGAGCTTCTATAGAATCCCTCAATGATTATGATATGTCATGTGGTCTCTTCTACACAGTCTTACCTCAAGGTATTCAACAACGGATTCTCCTTGAGTCCATTGACTTCGCTGGAGTGCCCTCATGTCCTTGCCCAAATTCCATATAATTTAGGATTGCATCTATGCACTGTCTTTCAAAACCTACAGCGTTCTGTCACACCCTCTTGGCATGAAGCCTCAAAGGGCCCCAGAGCTAAAATCAAAGAACCCACCGGATAAGAAGAACCCATTTGTCGCAAATGCGCCTACTTACGATACATCTACAGCATAGCATAAAAGCATAAATACATTCATCCATAAACACATAAACCCACAAGAATCTCATGCAGGAAAAGCTGCTCTTTGTATTAATATGAATGCTTGTACAAAGGTTATGAGCATGGACTGTAACAAAGTCTCATCTCTTCTCTCTTTTCTACTCAACAACTTGTCTCACCGCAGAGCTCTCTTTTCTCTCTCTATCTGGCTAATTGACTAACTCTCTACGGATACCAAGGATCTCTTTTTTACATGAAGCTCTTTGAGCTCTTCCTCAAGCTACCTACCCTATTCAATTACATTTGAATTACATTGAATGAAGTTTGTCTAGTCGAATCGGATCTAGATCGACTGCCTACAACCATTAAAAGGCCTTCTTCCCAGCTTCTGACTGCTCGAAGGCATAGTTTTATGGCTCCACGGCCTTACAAAACATTAATTACATTGATTTCAAATTCAAAATTTGAAGCGAGAGAAATTTTGATACCTCTCCTCCTTCATTAGATAGCGATGTCTTTGGTAGTGCGTTGGCTTGGCTATGCTCCTGCATCACCTAAGGAGGGTGCTCCTTGTTGATGTTTGAACAACATTGGAGACATTCTTCATATATATATGTGTGTGTGTGTGTGTGTATTATTGTGGTTATTTATTATCCAAGGGGCGCATCATTTCATGGATGGTCACCATATGTTCTATATATATATGGAACACTCATCATTGTAATAATATATTCACATACAATATCATCTCATATAGAAAATTGACTTAATTGTCGGAGCGGGACCGGGCTTAACTCCCTCCTGGAGGGCGGGGAAAAGAGAGATAGCTTGGTGGTCCCTCTTGGAGGAGTGATGAAATCTGTTGAGATGCATTGAAAGGTAGTGGATGTCCTAGGGACATATTTGTAGTTATTTGAGAGCTACCCACATGCCTTGGATGCATTAGGCTATTACGCATTGATGAGGTACAGGGGTGCACATGACGAGCTAGCCACATGCCGTCTTCCTATGTCAAGTGCTCCCTTGATACAAGCTCCTTGAAGGCTTGAACCTTCTTTTCCATAAAATATGGCATAAAGATCTTCACAACCATCCTCTAATGTGGAGCACTCGTCTAGTTGCATGCATTCTAGCTTGTTTTAGTGTCAACAAAGTCCAAATATGCCCCCCCATGCAAGGCACTCCTCTTGATGATCAACATTTCCTTCATTCTAGGCAGGTGAAGGCCACAAGGACCACACACAACCTCTCTTAACCCAAGGCGGTGTTATCTCGAGCGCTGCTTAAAGGAAAAGTCCAACCTTTAATGCAAGGGATAGCCCATAGTTTTAAAAGCGAAACCGGTACGGGTGATTCGAGGGTCCAACTGGCTAGGGGCGAGAACGGTGTGAACCGGTCGAACGGTTTCAATGAAATAGGTTTTAAAAATACATAAAATATTTAAATTTTCTTGAAAATATACTTTAAGATTTTTAAATCATGTTTCCAAAGCATTAGAGACAATTAGAGACAACATATCAAAAGTATGCTCATGAATATATCAAAGCGACACCAAATGCAATACATATCTAGAAGTTGACATAGAGTAATACATAATCAATGAGGCTCTGAATGGCCTCTACAACATCAAATAAGATACTAAGTTAGAGTCACTGAAACTATAGGTGGGAATGCCAACGAAAAATACAAAGAAATAGCCATAGGGTGAATGCCTAGGAGCCATTAGATGGAAGAATCTCATAGCTCATGAGTTGTATTTGTCATTAGTCCTCATCACTTAATCATCAAGATTGGCATCACTACCTCTTGCTCTCTCCTCCATCCTCCTCCTCCTCCCATATCCCAGTACAATTCGTGCATTTGTTGATGTGGACCTGGAGGATGACCCCTCAAAAGAAATATCATCCTCAAAAGTGATGCGGATCTAGCACTAGTTCATTAGGATCAAAGTTGGCTAATGCCAACTCAGCACTGATGTTCAAACCCTTATCATCAAAAAAAAAACACATCCCACATCTTCGTCCTTCCCTTCAACCACTCTTCTCTCTGCTTGTTTATAAGACGGAGGTTGGTGTGCATACACTACTAAGTCACACGACCTACGGCGACAAAAAGAGAGTTTATACTTGAGTGAAGGGTGCATTTTTACTGGGGTGGTAGAAAGAGTTCAACAATCAATGCCACCAACATGCGAGGTACATAAGGGGCTTGGTTCTCTTGATTAAATGTGGGTTTCCATACCCTCATACATGATAGAAGTCGGGTGGAAACATTGCAATCTTGCCAATCTTGAAATCTGGCTGTTAAGTCACATTTGAATTTTGAATTGGACCTAAAATTCTACTTTCTCCATGAAGTCAATGAGGTTGGAACCACTCTCAAACATCACCGAAACAATTAATGGTAATGTAAAATTTAAGTAAAAGTGACATTCTCCTTTATCTTTTATCTTTCATTCTCCTTTATCTTTCAAGTAAAAGGATGAAAATGAAAGTAAAGGAGAATGCCACTTTACTTAAATTTTTAACAATACCATTAATTACTAAGGTGGGTGAAATGGAGGGTGGGGACCTCTTTAAATAGCATTAATAAGGCAAAATAACCCTCAAGCGCACACAAAACACCTTACAACTCAACATGAAAACGTATTTAAGTACTTGTTTATTACTTAGGTTTTAGGTTTGGGGTTTTAGGTTTAGGGACCAAACCTTCGGCAGGTTTATGATCCATCGACCCGGTTTGCAGACGATTGAACCATCAAACCGGTCAAGCCGGCCGGTTTCGGTTTCGGTTGACCGGTTTTTAAAACTATTAGGTGGGTCCCGCGGTCATCTCTATATGACTTGCTCTTCACTGAAGCCCGATTGGTAAGCCAAGGGGATCAAATAAGCGTATCAAGTTCTACGGTTGTAGTTTGGTGGTAATTCAAGCAGGACTAGATATGGTATCCTGAGCACCTCATACAATATAGGTAAATAAGAAAACCGGTTTTTGGGATGGCCTTCCGAAAGTCAAATCTCTTGGGGTAGCATTAATAAGGCAAAATAACCCTCAACTGCACACCAAAACACCTTACAACTCCAACTTGCATGAGAAAACATGAGCCAAGTACTTGTTTGTTACTTAGGTTTTAGGTTTTAGGGGGTTTTAGGTTTTAGGGACCAAACCGACCGGTTTATGATCAAATCGACCGGTTTGAACCGGTCGACCATCAAACCGGTCAAACCGTCCGGTTCCGGTTCCGGTTCGACCGGTTTTTAAAACTATTGAGTGGGTCACGAGTTGTCATCTATATGACTTGCTCTTCACTTTAGGCTTCGATTGACCAAGCCAAGGGGGGGATCCAAGTAAACGTATCAAGTTCTACCAGTTGTAGTTTTGAGTGGTAATTCAAGCAAGGACTAGATATGGTATCACAGAGCACACTCCTATACAATATGGGAAATCAATAAGAAAACCAGTTTTTGGGATGGCCTTCCGAAAGTCAAATCTCTTGGGGCTGTCAAGTACCCAAAGGTTGGCTAGCGAAGGTATGAGAAACAGTTACGATAAACTGCTTGCAACATTCACTTAGGGTGCAAGTACCCCCACACAGAAGAGCACCCTCCCTAGGAGCCAAAACAATGATTATCCGTCTGCCTCAAGTATCATAGGTATTTCCCCCTGCAGTCACCTATGTAGTTTTCCTAGGACAGACCACTAAAGTCACCACTTCACATTCAGCAACCGGGCGGAACAACGTTAGGTCGAACCACACATATGGGCAAGGAAACAAAGCTCGAAATTCTGAAAATGATTCCACTCAGGGGGCCTCCCACCTCCAAAATCCCCATACACGTAGTAGTCCAAGTGATCTCACAAACACCAAAACAAGTGGAGAGGGGATATCTTCCCAACTTTCCCTAAGTGCGACCTCATGCTTAACTCCTATGTTAGAGGAGCTTTCCCAACACCTCTTACTACTATTGGATTTTTCACTCCCTAACGATTTCTAGTTGATTTTATTGCCTTGAAGAATTTACTCTCCAACCTACACCAAGGCCCTAGTCCTAATCTAGATGTCGGTTCGCTATAAACACAAAATGTCTAATCAATTTTAGCTTAGTGTTTATTTTCAGGCTGATTACTCAAAGGTTTTGTCTATAGTGTGCTTTGTGAAAGGAAGTGCTTCTTGAGTGTTCATATATGTAATGTTCTCTTGCAATGTCCAATGAAGCATGTAAAATATATTCACTTGCTTTGCTCGATCCTTTAAATGTTCCAATACATTACTTGCAACAATCAATGAGATCAACTAACCAATGAGATGCATGTAAAGCATTGTAATGATCCCAAGCCAATTTTTTTTTTGCTTGGAATCACTAACTAACCACTGATTTGATTATTATTTGTTGTGTATGCAGGTTGTCCATGAATATTTCAGCGTTAGGGTTTATTCAGTTATTTAGCCATGGATTTATACAAACATCATTGTCATCATATGAAGATCATCAACACTACACAAGATAGGAACCACAAGCAAATAGCTGAACTTTATTATAAGAAAGAAAGCACCTGATACAATAGAGAAGCAGATCTGAATAGATGGCTTCAAGGCAATACTAGAGCTGCATACAAAATGCTCTCGGAGATACAAATCAAGCCTCCCAAAGGCTGCTAATAGAAGGTGAATGCTCAACTGCAAAACCAGGGTTTCAGCCTAACCCCCAAGCAACTGGTATGGCCCTGATGACTGCTGGTATAGCCTGCTGAAGACAATGGACACCAAGGGTTCGTCCCTCCTGAAGATATAGACCTCCTGATGCTGCCAAACTCTCTCCAATGATAGATCAAGGCAATGGAAGCCTCCTCCTGAAGTATGGATCTCAAACACTGAAGCTTCCTCCTTAAACTGCAGAAACCCTAGGATGGTACAACCCTCCTGAAACCCTGAATATGGACAATAGTACGTCCTAACTGCATGTGTCCTCCAAATCGTCTGAAACTCTCCCGGATGATAGATCGGGCACCTACAAGCACTTGAGAGAAGTCTCAAGGTCAGATCTAGCTTGTAGCCTTCTAGATATGAGAAATATTGAATCTCCAAGTCGTACCCTTCCTCCTGAAATCGTCCCAACCTGCAGTAATGATAGGGACGTGATAACTCCTCCAAGAAGCCCTCAAACTGATGAGCAAGGACTTGCAAGAAAAACCCTAATGCTGGAAACCTCTCAAGCTTCTTCCTTGTGCTGGATCGAACTCTTCCTCAACAACTGGTGCAACCTTGCAAGAAAACCTAGCTGGTACGGCCCTGCTGATCCAAATGGTACGGCCCTGCTAGTCCTCCTGGATAGATGATAGCTATAGAATGGTGTGGGTGGAGTATTTCATCTCCGAGACCAACCTTGGAGCTAGGTGAGTGGAATCTTTCACCACTGAGCTGCTCACTAGGGTTTGTAATATCAAAACCCTCAAAACTGTATGCTCAGAGCATCAACAAGCAAAATACCAAAATCCATAATGAATAATAGTTGCACCCCTGTTGCCGTCCTTATACACACTTGCTAACGTGAGCTAAGTCCAACTCACTTAGTGTGTCCTCGGAGACACAATGTATAGGTTCCAAGTCCACACTGTCACCTTGACTGGAACCTCTTCCTTCTAGGCTTACTCCTAGGGAAGCCAAGGGGGGTTGTCCCTAGTTACTAGATTAATTTTAGTGTTAAAGTTCTAGGAGTTAGTTTTAATTTGTTATAGGCCAAAGGGGAGAACTAACCTAAGATGCAAAGGCAATCAATGCAAAGTGCAAGTCTATTCTAAATGAAAATCAGCCCTTTCCCTAAGTCAACTAAGACTAGTGCCTAAGGTTGGGCAATGGGGTCAACTAATATTTGAGGGTGGTTTATTACAAGAAGTTTTACAAGTGAATCAATTCAAACTACCCAAAAACCCAAAGTTATTATTAGTTACAAAAAGAATACTGAGTATTACAATAATTACACCATTTACAAAGATACAACAATATACAAAGATACAAAGTAAGTGTTCAACAATTTGCCAAGCATTCCCCAATAGCACTTACTCTATTGGACCGCCTTCACTGGCCACCACACAAAAAGCACTCAAGAATCAAAGAAAGTGATGCCTCCCCAAGTGGGATACTCAACACTATCTTGACTCACACCACAACAATCATCCTAGGAGGTGATGTGGAGGTCAAAGGGAGTCATAACTCATGAGAGTGGGCCCCAAATAAGTCACAACAACCTCCACCAAGGAAAAACGTCACTTGCCCTAGGGGGGTGTAAA
>SNQJ01S0183998.1:0-18763 GCA_010110895.2 Picea sitchensis | reverse complement strand
GTATTGCATTTACATTTCTAGTCACACCCCCTGATATTGGCCTTTAGGATCCTTATTCCCGGCTCTGCAGTACCCACACCTCCATTTGCATCTCTGGTACTGTAACCCGGTAGCATTCTCACCCACATGAGTTGTCCCATTCATAGCACCTTTGGGCACTTTTTGACACTCATGTTGTTCTTCATTACCCTTTAGGTATGGGAGTCCCAATAGTCTTTCATCATGTCGTGAATCAGCCACATACTCTTTCTCTTCATTTTGCTAGCCTTCCCACATGGACTCCTAGATTATCTCTTTATGGTTCTATTTTTTACCTGCACCTCCGTAGGATCATGATCCCTTCATTCCATCCACACTCAGTTTGCCCATCTGCGAACCTATTGTCATTCCACCTACCCCATACAGAAACTCACCAATGGGGCCCCCACCCTTCATCAGTTTCCCAAGACAATTCTGCCCTCCCTGGGGCATGCATTTCACACTGGGGCACCCGTTTCTATATTTGTACATTTCTTCCCAAAATTATTCATTATTCATTATTTATTGTACAAATGCCTTTATTTCCAGTCATTACATTTTCTTTTGTCGTCACCATTGGCAACTTGCTTTCTTTTGGCCACACGCAACCCATGTCACCCTTGGTTGGAGCATTACTTATCATCTACCCTTGCCGGCATTGTCCATATCTTCAGAGTACTCCACAGGTTAGTTACCTCTACCCTCTGAATTTGTCCACCTTGTCCCGCCTCTGGCACAACTTATCACCGGTCTTGTCGTCCCCCTAACACTCGACCCTGTTACACAGTTGCGACCACTATTTCTCTCATACATCCTCCAGCCAAGGGCNTTCCCACTTCTTGACTTCATCCATGTACCTCTGTGACTTCCTCATCTCAGTAGATTCCATGGAACCCTTTGCTTCTCGGAGTCACGTTTCCCTTTTGTCGACATCAGCACACTTTTCTAGAAGGGCAACAGTATCTTGATTCTCATTCTCTATTTTTATGAGAGATCTCGGATGGCATAGGGTGAAACACCATTGCTCCCTGCTGTCGTTGGCCCCCATAACATTCAATGCCAACACTTTCTCATGTTATGGTGGGTCTTACTTTGCGACTATTGCAGTTATTTTTGTCATTTCCTGAAGACCTCTAAACTTGGTAGGGCCTTCAATGCCCACATCATCGCCGCCGCTTATTACAGTGATCATTGCCTGTTATTCAGAGTATGTTCCTTTGTATAATTGTCTTCTGCCTTTATCATTACCGTCCCCGAGGGTGCTGCAGTTGTCTACACCAACACTTCCATCATATTTTTTCAGAGTTACATCACACGAGCATGGGGCATGCCTGCCTCGTTTGTACACAGTTGTATATTTTTTCAGTTTCACAACTCTTAGAAGGTCGGGTCCTACCGGTTCCTTTTTTCTCCAACGGATCGCTCTGAAAGGTCTTACTATTTATCTCCCTTACAACAACATTCTCAGTAGAAGAAACATTGATGGATTTCGGCTATACGTATGCTCCTAACCTCATCCATTAGGGGGCATCTATTATCACTGAAATTTTGTCCGCACATGGCGACAAGAACTCCATATCATCAAAACAGCAATGAAGTCATTCATGGCACTGAATTAATTTCACAGCATTCTAGAAGGGTCAAAAACTATACAAAGTAACCAAAAATTGAAGGGTACTTTACAATAGTTTGGTGCGCGCGCACATGCGCAAGATAAGAACGTATTATGCGCGCATGCACGCACGATGCGCGGTTGTCAGCGCAAAAACTCGTGCACCTGCTAAAACGGTGTATTTATTGAATTGGTCGACCTCCCAATCGCTTTCGAATCGGCTCCCAATCTGATTTGACTCCCAAATTCGATCCGAATCCATAGGGTAGGTGGGTTAGTGACCTAAGGAAGCCCTAAAGGGCCCCTGTTCACACTTTGAAGAGGTTACATAATCGCCCGAGGATCTGCTATAAAAAGACGTGAAGATACATTGTTTTCACAAGGAATTTCAGGCACTGTTATGCTGCTCAGATTGTTAAGGACTCATTCTTTAACGATAACACATTGGCATCATCGCTGGGAGTTCTTTCACTGCCATACTCAGTTCTTCGCATTGTAAGGAAAGCAAACTTTGTGAGGGCCTCAAGAGCCTTCCGTTGGGGGAAGAAGGAACCACAGTTCTCTTCCTTCATCGTGCTCCATTTTCATCAATTGACCAACTCAAAACCATTGGTGACATCTGTCTTTTTTTGGTGTTTGTTGTTTCTTTTCACAGTTTTAATTTGTTTTCTGTTGATCCTGGCTTGTAGTTTGTTCTGTATTTTCTAACCTTTCCTTCCACAGCTGTCATGCCCTGCAAAACCCGACAGGGCAGGTAAGCACCCTCGATTTTCTCACCAGGTGACGAATTGGGTGCACACACCTTCTTTATGGCTTACCTTATGCAAGGACTACTTTTAAAATACCTATACAAACAAATTTGGATGAATTGATCAGTATCCATATCTATCTTGATGATCTGATTGTGCACATTAAAGGGCTAATTATTACCCCATAGTTCCAAGTGTTATTTCTGGTTCCGTTCAAAATTGCTTTTGTCATGGATACTAACTCTTGCATTCTAAAGGATTTACAAGAGCAATTGTTTTCCTACAGTACTGATTGTTCTGACTTAAAACATTACGTGGGACCAACGTCAAGAATGCTAACGCTGTTTGAATTTTCTGTATACTAGTAACTTAGCTTTGCTTTCAATTTTGTGCTATTTTCCTTTTTGCTTTTATAGTAGTTTGACTTCTTCTTTTTGTTTTAGAACATTTCCTAATACTTTTGCATTCAGTCATTTTATTGCTGCAGTTTTAATTTTTGCACTTTACTTCGGTCATGATTTTGTTGCTTGCCACCTTTTAGTTAATTTGGTCAAAATAAGATGTTGGATCAGTTCTACCACAGTGACTCTCCTACAAGATATTGTTGGCCAATAACAATCAAGCTTACATAGTTTTCATGATGTTTCCCTGAAGCACACTTGAATTTATTATCTGCTTTCACTATTGTCTTATAAAGAAATTGCTTTGTTTTCCCGCTTCTTCTTGCCATTTCTTCATCCATTTGAGATTTAAAAGAGAAAATCCATAAATCTTCTCTTTGAAGTACAGAGAAGATTATAGTTGAATGATAGTGAATACAAGGATAAACCCCCTCATACTTAACACTTTTCATGAATTATTCCCAAATTCCCGGTCATTTTTCCATTAAATCCACTCACTTCCCCCAGTTGCATAATCATTCTGGTTATATCTTCTTAATCTACTACTCTTGTTCTTCTAAACCATGAGTTCTGAGTTCTAAATCTGTTGAAAACAAATTTCCCTGTGGAGTCTCCAGTTTGTTGACGATTAAATTCACAAAAAGGATTTCTCCCGCAAAGTATTGCTAAAGCCTATTAATTATAAGCTAAAAAGATATATAATACTAGTAGGTGGGACCCCCTTGTTGATTGGGAGATCAGATCTTGTTCTTATTCCAGGTTATGTTGTTGTTCGACACTACTACAGAGTTCTACATGATTGATGAAATCTTGGTTTTATTGGTGATGGATAAAGTCTATTATGTGTTGGTTCTAACTGCGACAAATGAATAATGGATAATGCATGATTGTTATGTCGCTATAGGCTCTAATGTCATGTTGAAATGGCTTATGATATCCATTGTTACCTTGCCATTTACTCCTTGAATTATTACTTGTGCCACCTGCAAAGGATACATGTTAGTAACCACAAATAAGAATAATTGAAAGAAAATAAGACAACATGAATAAATCCACAAGGGATGAACTATGTTACTATGTTATACGATGTTGCACTATGCATTTTGAAGAATTAAAAGAATGATGGTTAGTCCTAGCTAACGGGGTTAGTGGCTATACGAGTTATTGAGTTATATGGATATTATGTGATATTCTTTATAGTGTGGTTGGCAGTGGTTAATGTGACATAGGGTGGTGCTCTTGGCAATTAGTGGATGTTGGTTTCGATGCATGGTTTAATTGAATGAGTTAATGGATTAGTGGGCTAACGTGTACTAAGGAATTGAATGACCGGAGGATAGAAGGAGAAGCATACTGAGGTTTTCTCTTTGAGTTTATGTTGAGATAGTTCAATTTTCATTCATTCCTTAATTGATCATAAGCCTAATTCTTTTTTATGATAGCAGGGTCTTATTGTAGACAGCAAGATTCAGGGTTGAATTACATCATTCAGACACTTGTTTTTCAAAGGTGTTGATCTATCTTTGGTAGTCTGTGTAGATTTGTCTGTTTGTGAATTAGTTTTCATGATTGACAAAGGCTATTGTGCATAGTCGAGTGGGCAGCAATATGTGGCAAGCTGATCCATCTTTTAGAGTTCATTTGTTTGGTTTTCTGGCAGAGGTCCTTTTGTATGTTTCATTGGGGATGTCTAAGTTTGACTTTGGTCCAAAACTTCTTCTCGAAATTTTGTAAAGAGAATGACTCTTTGATGAATTGGAATGAAATAAAGGATTTCTTTATGTATCATATGTCTTGATTATCATCTTGGTGTCTTTAATTCTATCTCTACATTTATTTCAGCAACTGTTATATTCAAAAAATCATATAAATAATGAATTTTCCAGCAAGCTTTTATTTATAAAAAGACTAGCCTAAGCACTTGTAATCAATACTTGTGAGTTAGGATATTATTTTTGATGGATATAAACATAGGGTGACATTCCCATCTATTTTTATTTATCCAAGCATAATCTGAAAATGCTTGAGTAAGATCATTTCATATCTTTTCCTCAATAGGGTTTCCACCTTTGCAGTTTTTCTACAACTTTTCGGGTCCTAAACTTTCGAGGTTGTTTTGAGGCCCTAAAAAATGTTTTCTGGGCCCACCACAGTCACACTATAGGATTTTTCCAAAGTGTGATAGAAAAATGTGTATTCCTTAGATATACCTTTCAAATGAGCTATTGTGTGCCCCAAACGAAGATCGTATGCAAAAGTTACGCCCTTGGGAAGTTGATGTACCAACTACCCCCATCGAGGCCCGCAAACCTTTTAGTGTTTCACCTTCCGGGGTTATGGTTTTAGATTTTATTTATGTTAAAAATGCCTCTAGATCCTCACTATAACCATCATCATCTTCTTGCCAATGCGCACATCCATCACATCTCTTCTCAGAGATAAGATCCCACCATCCTAGCAAGTCATTCACTCTCTAATTTTATAGTTTATGTACATTATCTCATTAATAAAAAAATTGCATTACTATATCTTTGTTTTTGTTGCAATATCTTTGTATATTTCATTGTTATATCTCTTCCTTTATTTTATTCTCAAAATAATCTGAATCAGTTGTATGGGTGGTTCCTAAGTTCTTTTCATTAATTCAAGGTTAAATGGCCTTCTAAAATGATTTGGGTTTCTATTGGAATTATTAAGATTTTTGTGAGTAGGGTTATGTTGTGTTGGAGTAGCATTTTTTTCCCAATTCTAGTCTTGTAATTTTATTGGAGAGATTCCTAATGAGTTTTTTCATTTCCTCCATCTTTTCATCCTGGAAATTTGAAGATGAAGCTTGGGCAGGAGCCTCTTCCTTTTGTTTCTTTTTATCATTATTTTCAAATTTAATATTAATCTTTCCATAGGTAGCCATATTTCCTTCAATATCAATTGTGTCACTTTGCATATAACCTAAATTCACATATTGTTGGAATAATGAGAGGGGGGGATTGAATCCGTATGAGCACTTTATACCACTTTTAACCACAATACATATTATTTCACTTTAACAACAATGTTCAACATTTTATCATCACTATATCATCTATGTTTGCATTCAATGTATAATGAGAATATAATCATAAGCAAAATCACATCAACAACATCACATCAGATACACAGTACACCAGTATTTATGTGGAAACGCAAATGGGAGAAAACCATGGAATGTTTCTTATATATATATATCAAGAATTCATTCATAGGAAGCACTAACTTCCAAATTCTCCAGTTGCAAATGGAAGGATGCTACAACTCCCTATTTACAGGCTCCAACTTGAAGGAAGCTACAGCACCCTAATTTCTCTAGCTCCAACCAGAAGGAGGCTACAACCCCCTGGGTTCTCCAGGTCCAACCAGAAGGTGGCTACAACCACCTAGTTCTCAGGCTCCAACTTGAAGGAAGCTCCAACTCCCTGATTCTCTGGATCCAACTGGAAGGATGATACAACCCCCTTTCCTTGCCACATCTAACCACCCTGAAATATAAGTGTAGACCAAACTGTCACTACCATAATCATTTTCGTTGATATATCAATCAACCTGTAATCAATATGTCACTAAAAACATGTCACTGTATCCAACCTGTCACATCAACTTATCCAACTTGTCACTGATACTCAACCAGATCCTCTCACATGGATCATACACCAAGGACACCTCTCAACTAGATGTCCAACATCACCAACACATGCCTCTACCAAGAATGTACCAAACCATCAATATGTACCATCAACCTTGTACCAAAATCTATACCACAACAAGTGCATCAACCATGCACCAACACCTATACCAAACCATGCATCAACCATGCACCTAAACCTATACCAAACCATGCATCAACCATACACCTCAACACCATACCATGTATCATACCATGTGCCAACCATGCACATAAACCATGTACCATATCATGCATCATACAATGTCCCAAACATGCACATCAACCATTTACATCAATCGTGTACATCAACACCATACCATGTACCAATCATGTACCATACCATGTATCAACCATGCACCATAGCAAGTGTCTCAACCATATACCATATCACTCATGATATGTCTCAATCATTCCATACACCATAACATAATCAAAATGTAACCCCCAAAACATGCATATAAACATACATGTAACTTTGTAATAGACCTATTGTATGTGATCATAGACCTGCAAACCTTCCTCCACTTCAACAACAAGATAATAGCATCTTCATCAAACTTTAGCTTAGTCTCACGGGACTAGTTTTTGGATTAGCCACAAACCCTAAATTTAAACAAGAATAACTATGTACTTGTAATGAATTAATCTTTGAAACATTTGCCCAATATTCTTCAATTTATTCTCTGCAATTCCTCCAATTTTCACTACTTGGAACATCCCAGAAAAAATAGAAAAAATGGTATACCTTGTTGAGTTGTGGATTATTTTAGAGAGATAACCTTTAGAGAATTCCACATGAGAAATATTTAATATATGGATCTACAAATATTACAAAACATACTAAGGACTATACCATATCCAATGAATTTGGTCTCACTAAATTTGGATCTTCTATGAAGAAGTTATGGTTGTTTTACTCGGAACACCTGTTTGAGACCAGTCTCGGGACTAGCCAAAAACCCTATATTCCATAGAGTGTATCTCCCAAAATAAAACGAACCAGAAGCTAAACTTTATACCACATTTAAATTTCTATTTCTTCTCAATAACCTCTAGATTTTGCTATCTGAATCATTCTAGAAACAAAGTTATAGTGAAAATGGTAAGAGGACCTGTAAATAACATACCTTAGAACAAATCCTCACAAGACTTCATCCTCCTTTGCAATTTCGACCTTATTTACTTCATATTCCCTCTGAAAAATGCCTCAAATATCCTTCGTTACCTCAAATAAGAATCAATTGATCACTTATATAGATATTCAAAGAACTTGTGTGTATAAATCATGTGCTTATGAGAGACTTCTTGAGGTGTATTTATACTTTTTCTAAGTAAGATTTTTCCTTAACTTTAGGACATGTTTCCTTAACTTTAGGACCTCTTTCCTTATCTTTAGGGATTCTTTAACTTTATTTTTAGAACCACTTTACCCTTTCATTAAATACTTGTAACCAACTAGGGGCTTCTTGACCATTTTTTGGGGCTTCCAACTTTACAAGGCCGTATCTCCCTAACCATGAGGAACCACGTGGCATACCACATATCACCAGAAATGACACAACAATTAATATACATATATGAGTATATTACTTGCATTTGCACTATCCTTCATTTCCATATTACTCAATCAACTTCAGGTCCCATAGGCACACCTCCATGGCTACATGTAGACTACATCAAATGTATCCAAATAATTCACTGTCAATCTCGATCATACAAGTGTCAATCAACTATCCAACATCTCTATAATTCTCCAAGAGTTGAAATCAATATCTAAGGGTTGGCATAAATGTCCAACATCACTCTTCAAAGGTTGAAATCAATGACAACCAACTTTCCAAACCAACTATCCAACAATATCCCCCTTTGGCATTGATGGAAATACCAACATTGATGGCAACACTTAGACATGGAAACATTCATTTTCATGCTTCCCCTGTGATCATTGCTCCTCATAAATATTTCTATATATCCCCCTTTGACATCAATGGAAAAGGTTATCTCTCCTTGGGGATGCTCCCCTTGTCTTCATGCCTCTTTTCTTTCTCTTCATCATTGACCAAATTTTAACTCCCCCCGTCGATATGTCTCCTCCTGATACTATACCTACTCTAACAAATCCTGGGAAAAATAATAGCTTCCCCTGTGGGTATGCCTCCCTATATGTATGCTACTAATATTCCTTTATGGATCTCTCTCTGATGATTTTTCTTCCCTTGAATTGTATGTAATATGTAGATCAATTTAGGGATACATGTATATGTTTCCCTTCCTCTCTTCCAGTGTTGTTTATTGTCCATTGGTGTTTCCTCCTGAATTTCAATGACATATATAAAAATCATTCAAAATTTGATTTCTTCATTTACTTGTCATGTTCACTTGACCATATTGTTCAACAATTTCCTTCTGATGATATAGCTTATGTTGATGGTTTCTCTTTCCTTTTTCTCTTGTGCCTTTCACTATTTGCCTTTCTGATTCCAACTGATTCCACTGATTCCAATTGTAAATCCACTTCTATGCATATTCTTTGACACATGCTCTTTGTATCTGCTAAGCATCTCATGAATCCATCTCTGTCCATATGTCACAAATTGTTCATAACCTTGCTACTCAATTGTCCAAAATGTTGACCCATCTATCATTGTATCATTCTGAAGACTTCTCTTGAATATACTACAACTGATCATCACATGTTCTTTCTTATCATACTGAATCAAAATATATCCACTGATTTGATCTATTTTCTCATCAAACTCTACATGTCTAGAACAACATTTACTGAAGATATCCCTACCTGAATACATATGTGCAATAGAATCATAAAATTATGTCTTCCAACTAATACATGTGTGGGAACACTACTTCTCAACCGATCAATCAGTTACTTTTTACTTCTGCTATTTGACTGCTCTGAATCTATCTCTGCAAACACTTCATACTTCTCGAAAGATGGTTCTTTGCATGGACTCCCCCTATTCAACATACATATTACCTAGGAGTCTCTAAGTTGAATGGCTTAGAAAAATACCCTCTCTCATGCAGAGTAATCTTCCTCTTTGTCTGTAGACTCATCGTCTCTCTGAAATCTGACTTCTTTATTTCTTCCTATGGATCGATCTTATGCTATAATTCATGAAAGTACAATCTCTTGAACCTATTATTTATTCACCTGCTCTTTTTTTATTTCTCGTGCTACTACAAATCCTGTGATCTCTTGGATTTGTTCTTTATTCATCTATTCTTCTTGTTTTAATTTCTTCTCCAAACCTTCCTATATCTGGCATCTTCCTTTTTATATGTAGATTTGTCTTCATCTCATACTATTTCCAATCTTGAGAGTATGACTTTTGGATTTCCTTCATTCATATGATCTTCCTTTCCCTGTTCTTGTTTTCTTTTCCAAACCTTTTTATATCTAATATTAGTGTTCTTTCTCAAAGAAGTATCCATCATGCTTCTAAAATCATGAGCTATGTGTCCATATTTATGGTACTTGTAACATTTAATGTCATGTGGGGAAACATAATATTTTCTTGTTTGAACATTTCTTTCATAAGCCCCGCAATCTGCACCCTTATGTCCAAAGTTAGTACAATAAAAAAAATGACCATAAAATAAATTTACATACCTGGGAGTGAATGATCTTCTAAATTTGTGCCTTGGTTGATCATCATATTCTCTTCTGTGGATCTCTTCATCATGATTGATTTTTTTTTGTTTCATAACAAATAGAATAATCAAACCTAAGTTGCATTATTCTTATGAATGTGTTGGATCTTGAGATCCTTCTGGATCTATGGCAAGAGGTCCCTTCTCCTGCAAATACCCTTTAAATCTTAACTATTTAAACATGTGTGAGTACATACCTATGATGGCATTTGCAGGTAGTGGCACCATCTAGTAGTAGTGGTAATGATCACCAGCTCCTAAAAACTCCAAGGGTGACTGCAAGTGGTACTACGATTGATACTTCAACTAATACTGCAACTGCAATTGATACTACAACTGATTCTGAGACTGCAACTGCAACTTTAACTTAGGGTTTTATGAGGAAACCCTAATTTTTCAAACTTTAAATTTTGAAATTTTGATCCAAGAGATAGATGCGCTGAGTTGAGGCAAGTAGGCCGGTGAAGTCAGATTTCTGAAAATCCAAATTTTACCCCTTCAAACTTGATCAGTGGATTTCTGGACTGGTGCTTCTGGTTTTCTGGTACTTCTTGTTTTTTGGTACTTCTGGTACATCTGGTACTTTGGTACTTCTGGTACTCTGGTACTTGTGGTTTTCTGGTACCTGGTGAAAACTAGGGTTTCACTTTTTGGGAGATCTAGCCACTAAAAAGTTGTGTTGAGGATGCCAAAGTGATCCTTGAGGAAGGGCACACTTTTCTAGATGGTTTTGGGGCTGAAATTATTCTTCAGTAAAAATCCTTAATTTTCATGTACGGTAACAATGACGTTTTTCTCTTTCTCTTGTGAAAGATGCTCTCTTCAGCTTAGTGTTGATACCATGTTAAGGTTTAATCTATTATTAGGTTTCTTTTCATTTCACTAGATAACAATAGCATAGATAGGATCACTGAGAAATACACAATCACAAGAGACACATCACTTATCCAGGAAAACCCTCATGGGGGAGAAAACCCAGCAAAAACTTCCTTAATATAGATATCCAATACAATGCCAAGAGATAACTCAAACAAATACAAATATTCATCTCCGAAGAATGTGCCTCTCTCTCTTCCTTCATCTCCAACTACAGCTCCGAACTTGCGCTCTAATGAACAAGTGAGTGTGTGTTCAAATGAGGCGATGGCCTCTTTATTTATACAATATAGCATGTGTGGACGAAGGTGTTTTTTCATTGGCAAGGCCAAATTCTTATTCTGGGTGGTTATAACCACCTTTAATATATTTTGGGACCAACTTCTCATTCTTCCAATTACAATTAGGGTTTGACCAATCTACAAAAGGGGATTTGGTCATTTACAATACCCGACATGATCAATCCGAAAAAGGGGATTGATCTAATGAATAATCCATCAATAATAATTAGAATACTCTTTACAGTTACAATATTTCAAAACTCCCCCTTAACAAAAAGGTTATTCTACAACACCATCGCGTGAGAGAGAGGGCAGCATCATCAACAACATCTTGGAACACTGACTGGCATATCTATAAATCATCGGAAGTTTTTCTCATCATCAATATCATCATTCACAGCAGGGAGATGGAATGGCATCATCATCCTCATCAGCATAAGTCTAAGATAATATCATTATAATCTTCATCGTGAGGCTAAAGTAGCATCATCATCTTCGGCATGAATAACATCATCATCATCATAATCATCTTCAGCAAGGAGCTGAAGTGCCATCATCATCATCATTTTTAGCGAGAAGCTGAAGTGGCATCATCATCATCAACTTCAGTAAGAAGCTAAAGTGGCATCATCATCATAAATTGCATCAACATGGATTAGTATAACACTAATACATCATCATCATCAATAACAGCACAAGGTTGATATAACATAAAAAAAAACAGCAATATCACAGCACAAAGGTTGGAGCATCATCAACAACAACAACATCACAGCACGAAGGTTGGAGCATCATCAACATCAGCACTAGGTTGAGAGTCTTCATTATGAGGCTGGCATCACAGCATGAATTTGGCTACATAATATCATCAACATGAAGCTGGCATCACAGTACAAGGCTGGAACATCATCATAGCATGAGGCTAGCATGTCATCAGCATGAGGATGGCATCACAGCAATTAAGATGCCACATCATCACAACAATTAAGTTGGCATCACATTACTAGGCTTCCACATCATCACAACAATTAAGTTGGCATCACGGCACTAGGCTACCACATCATCACAACAATTAAGCTAGCACATCACAACACAACAATTAAGTTGGCAACACCACACAACAATTAAGTTGGAATCACAGCACAACAATTAACATGACAACACCAAACAATAATTAAGATGGAATCACAACACAACAATTAAGCTAGCAACACCACACAACAATTAAGCTGGAATCACAGCACAGCAATTAAGCTGGCAACACCACACAACAATTAAGATGGAATCACAACACTAGGCTGGCATATCAACACAACACTACTCCCCCATTCGAGGGAGTTCCTTTCAGACTATACCAAGCTTATCTCGAAAGTGCTTAAACTTTACACGAGATAGAGGTTTGGTCAACATATCAACAACCTGTTCATTCGTGCTAACATATTGGAGTTTTATGTCTCCTCTCTACACCATGTCATGGATGTAATGATATCGTATCTCTATGTGTTTTGAATTGTCATGGAACACGGGGTTCTTTGTCATCTTTATACAGCTCTGGTTATCACATAGGATCATGGTTTCTTCCATCTCTAGGTTGAATAGACCAGTCAACAACTTACGAATCCATATAGCTTCACAACTGGAAGAACGCGCAACAATGTATTCTTCTTCTGTTGTACTGAGAGCAATGCTTGATTGCTTCCTACTCTGCCATGAGATCATTGCTGATCCCAAACTGAAACAGCATCCTTAAGTGCTCTTCCTATCAGAGACACTTCCAGCCCAATTTGAATCAGTGTACCCACTCAGTCTAAAGTCATGATCTCCATCATAACTAAGACTACAATCTAATGTACCCTTAAGGTACCTCATCACATGTTTTGCAGCAACTAGGTGAACATGTATGGGTTCTACTAGAAACTGACTCAAGGTGTTCATGGAAAAACAAATATATGGTCTGGTGTTTCTCAGATACATCAGCGATCCAATGATCTGTCTATACAACATGGAATCAATCAATTCTGACGAAGTGTCGACCAAAATCTTCAACTTCATTTCCATGGGTGTATTCATGGACTTGCACTCCAACATATCAAATCTCTTCAGGATTTCAACTGCATACTTCCATTGGTTAAGGAATATCTTCTCTGTGCTCTACCAAAATTCAAGACCTAAGGATACATCATCTGCATATAGTAGTAACATCACTGGCTCATCATTCATAACCTTGAGATAAAGGTTAGAATCAAATTTACTCTTGGTAAAGCCCAAGCTCATCACGAAACTGTCAATTCTTCCATATCAAGCTCTAGGAGCTTGCTTCAACACATATAGAGATTCCTTCTGGTAGACATGAGTATTTCTATCCTCAATATTTAAATCGAAGTTTCTCATTACATTGTATCAATCTGGTACATTTGCTCAACTGCAACTCAATATGCACATCATGTGCTAGCTCTATGTGCTCTCTGCAAGGCACTATCTTTCTCACTGATTCAGAGTATGTCCTCTACTCTCTCTTCAACTATTCCTTTTGGAATCTGGGACTCTGCACCTGCAGCTTCTCTGAGGTTGAGAATGACTACTTCATTCTCACTGTGGATACTAAAATTTGAGAGTAACTCCTCTTATTATATCACGACAACAATTTCATCTCAAACTGAGAGTGGCTCAATAACTAATACTGAAGATAGCTCTTCTTCTTTCATGGAGGTAATGCTATCTTTTATCATAGTCATGTTTCCATGACCCAACTAATGTACTGCACCAACTGCCACTCAATTTTAAATATGGGGATTTCTTCCCCTGCATATCATACTATATATGAATCATGGTTTTTCTAGTTGTCTTCATAAATACTGGAACTATTTCTTCAATAAGTGTCTCGTCATAGTTTTTTCCCTTTTGCTGGGAGAATCCTCTAGACACGCATCAGGCTTTGTACATCTACAACATGCTTGATCTGTATAGATCAATCTTGGAAATCAATATTGACTTCTCTTCTAGTATCAAAGAAGAATCCATATCCTAGTCTTTCTGACTGGCTTCCTTCTCTGTTACTGAAACAAGGGAATCTTCCCAAGATATTTCATATCTCCTAGAAGTTTCTGAAGCTACGATCTAGTCTTCTCACAACATATGTCTCCCAGTCTTAGAAGTTGTCTCTTCATCTAATCCTTTATGAGATCAGGCTTACTCTCAATTTCTTCTGAGTCTATAAGGACTTCATCATTCCGTATAGGGTATACTTGGTGTTAAATACCAAGTCTAAATATGAAGGACCGATTCATGCTTCAAACGAGTTCTACTTCCTATCAAAGTGGCTTTATTATCCTTTGAACAAGTCTACTGTGAGTTATTTTCTCTAATGTTCGGTCATCTTTGGAGCCTTCTTCTCCTTACAATAGTTTATTCTTTGTCTTGTTTGATACATGAGTGGATATGGTCATGTACATAGTCTGCTTCATGTCTCATATAATATGTTTCCTTCAACAACCTTCACTGTATCTTTCTCGGGGTTATCACCTGTGACCTGAAACAAGGTCAACAAAATAGCAAGCAAAAGTAATACTCTTTTGATAATAGTAATTAAATAAATAGCATGAAAAATCATCACGGTAGCTTCTTTAGAGCTATCACTTGTGACCTGTCTGAGGCAAAGATCAAGAGTAAAAAGTACAATACGAAATGAGGTCAACACTCTTATAGTGTTTTGATCAAACATTCCTCCATGGCAACCTAGAACTAACACATGAGGTTCCTCTTAGAGGATATGTTAGTTGTATCAGGCAAATGATTATATTAAGCATTTATCTCAATATCCTCACTTGCTACCAAGCATAATACTTTTCAAACACTGCTACCACAACTATAGTGTTTTCTTGACACTTGCACGTTTTGAATCTTATCAACTTAATCAGTCAAACCTGGAACCTAGAGTTTTGGTCTCAAGAATGAGTGTGTTGCTTTTCTTCCAAGTCTCCTTCACTCAAGATGACAAGTTCTTTCTTCAACCTGTGTTTTGTACTAGGATAATATGTTATCTTGACAGAAGGTTGGGTTAGAGAATAAACTCTATGATCTCTACTTTAATCCATCTAATATTTTGACCAAAGGTTAGTATCATGGTCATAGCTTCAACATGCAACATTGATCAAAATAATGTCATAACAAATAGAATAATCAAACCTGAGTTGCATTATTCTTCTGAATGTGTTGGATCTTGAGATCCTTCTGGATCTATGGCAAGAGATCCCTTCTCCTGCAAATACCCTTTAAATATTAACCATTTAAATGTGTGTGAGTACATTCCTTTGATGACATTTGCAGGTAGTGGCACCATCTGGTAGAAGCGGTAATGATCACCAACTCTTAAAAACTTCAAGGGTGACTGCAACTAGTACTATGGTTGATACTTCAACTAATACTGCAACTGAAATTGATACTGCAACTGATTATGAGACTGCAATTGCAACTGTAACTTAAGGTTTTATGAGGAAACCCTAATTTTTCAAACTTCAAATTTTGAAATTCTGATCTAGGGGATAGATGCGCTCAGCTGAGGTGAGTAAGATGGTGCAGTCAGATTTCTGAAAATCCAAATTTTACCCCTTCAAACTTGATCAGCAGATTTCTGGACTGGTGCTTCTGGTTTTCTCGTACTTCTGGTTTTCTGGTACTTCTAGTACTTTGGTACTTCTGGTTTTTTGGTACCTGGTGAAAACTAGGGTTTCACTTTCCGAGAGATCTAGCCACTGAAAAATTGCACTGAGGATGCCAAAGTGATCCTTGAGGAAGGGTACACTTTTCTAGATGGTTTTGGGGCCGAAATTCTTCTTCAATAAAAATCCATAATTTTCATGTACGGCAATAGTGACATTTTTCTCTTTCTCTTGTGAAATATGTTCTCTTCAGCTTAGCTCTGATACCATGTTAAGGTTTATTCTATTATTAGGTTTCTTTTCATTTCACTAGATAACAATATCATAGATAGGATCACTGAGAAATACACATTCACAAGAGACACATCATTTATTCTGGGAAACCCTCATGGGGGAGAAAACCCAGCAAAAACTTCTTTGATATAGATAGCCAATTCAATGACAAGAGATAACTCAAACAAATACAAAAATTCCTCTCCCAAGAATGTGCCTCTCACTCTCTTCCTTCTTCTCCAACTGCAGCTCCGAACTTGCGCTCTAATGAACAAGTGAGTGTGTGTTCAAATGAGGCGCTAGCCTCTTTATTTATACAATCTGGCACGTGTGGACGGACGTGTTTTTTCACTTGCAGGGACGACTTCTTATTCTGGGTGGTTATAACCACCTTTAATATATTATGGGACTGACTTCTCATTCTTCCTATTACTATTAGGGTTTGACCAATCCGCAAAAGGGGATTTGGTCATTTACAATACCCGACATGATCAATCCACAAAGGGGGATTGATCTAATGAATAATACATCAATAATAATTAGAATACTCTTTGCAGTCACAATATTTCAACACTTCCATATATTGAGTAAAATAAATGGAATCCCTATTCACAACATTTATTTGAATATTTCCTAGCTAAGAAAATATAAGCAGGATTATCACCCTAATTTATAGCCTTATTGCAAATTCAATTAACCTTCGATCTATTAAACTTAAATACCAACTATTGTAATCTAGGGAAACGTAGGGAGAGTCACCAATAGATCCTTACATAGACATCATAGAGATACATACATACACATAGACATAGGTAAAGACATACACAAGTAATGAGAGCCCAAAGAACAGTCCTTTTATTATATAATAGAATAGTACAACACAATTACATACAACCTCTCACATGAAGTTATTTGAGCTTTCATGTGCTTGTCAATTTATACCTCTTTTAGGCACTGAGTTGTAACTACTTAACTGTATAGGTCGGTTGGTTAATAAATACTCTGACCGACCTCTATTTGTTATAACCCTAAATTGCACCTTACATGCATACCTGGCATCAAGCCATCTTACTTGCTATTTTTTCCAAGCTATCACTGAAAGCTCTTCTTAAAAAACACTATTTTTGAAGATGTATGCGCCCTGCACCATTACTTCCCATGTACACATGCTTGTTACACCACTACAGCTCACGTACGTATGCTAGCTACACCATTACAGCCCACGTATACACACAAAAGTTGCAAAAAATAAAAAGTTGCAAGGAAATACGGGCTTTTGGGTAGTTTCCTAACCAATTGACCGCCCATAGCCCATCACCCAACCGAATAACTATATTTTGGAATATAAAAGAAGGTGTTGGGGTCCCATTCCTGAAAGAAGCATGAAAGCAATGAAACTCTACCCATTTCACAATCCCCCCTTGCCCCAAGAATTTGTAGACACATTGTGAGTTTTGAGCCAGAATTCCCTATTCTAGCCTTTTTCCTCCATTACTAGCCTAATACATTTCCTAGAGAGAGCTGAAGAGGAGAAAGATACGTTGAAGTAGTTGGAGCTTGGTGAAGAGGAGCCCAGGACCAGGTTCGAGGAGTAGTCTCTGATCTCATTTTGTAAGTGACTATGTGAGATTAATATAAAGAAGTAATTTTTTTGTCCTGCCATATGATGTGTTCAATCTTTATGTTTGATTTACATTTTGTTATGACATATAACCCACTAATCCATATATATAATGCATGTTCGTAGCTTCTTGTTTGTCTTTTGGTGAATTCATGTCAGCCTTGGGAGGAGATTTGTAGTCGAGGAACAACTGAACGCAAAGGGATCGACACCGGACGCAGATTTTAAGGTAAGACTATTGGATCCTTATACTTTGTACTTTATGCATGAATGTGGGGTATTGTCGGGGTAGTTGTTAAAAGTAGGAGACTTTAGATGTTTCGCTCTACCTGCACTTTAGAACCCTAGTGTAGTCTGTAGTGGGGTTTTCCCACTATAGCATTATTTCTAACTACGGCAGTCGACCAAAAGGTTCTTAGTCGACCGTCGGGTCTAGTCGACAAGGTTGACTAGCCCCTAACATCTCTCCCCACCTCAATTCCTTGCTTGTCCCGAGAAAGTGGGAGCTATACAAAATAATTTTTCCATTCTTTGATTACAATATTTGATCCGGATTTGGTGGCCACCCACCTTCCGACTGGATCAAAATAGTTTTCTGGCAATTTTGGCAATTTACTATTTTTAGCAGGTTTTAACTTCCGGGGCCATTTTGAGGGCCTAAATGAATTTTTTTTTAGATTGAGGTTCTCAATTATAGCTGAAGGCATAATTGAGCCCCCAAAATGAATCTCCTCGACGATACCTTTCCAACAAGCTATCACACGCCTAAAACGGAGATCGTATGCAAAAAATTTACGACCCCGGGAAGTTGATGTACTAACTTACCCAAACAGGGCCCACATGACTTTTGGTGCTTCATCTCCTAGGATTAGGTTTTTGGATGTCTAAGACTTTTGGCATAA
>SNQJ01S0183997.1:0-13544 GCA_010110895.2 Picea sitchensis | reverse complement strand
TTCATATTACTCATGAATTCCAAAACCCTAGACATCCAAAAACCTAACCCTAGAAGGTGAAACACCAAAATTCATGTGGGCCCTATGGGTAAGTTGGTGTAATTTGGTACCTCAACTTCCTAGGGTCGTAACTTTTGCATACGGTCTTCGTTTTAGGCACGTGATAGCCCATTGGAAATGTCTTTCAGAGAACTACATATTCCACCATCAGAATCTAACTCCGTCTACAACCTAACTGTGGCGAGTAAAAAAAACAACATTTAGGGCCCCAAAACAGCCCTGGAAGTACAACAAGATGTGTTGACATGAAAACATACAAAATAAGCCAGTTGGATTAAGAGAGAAACCACCTGTATCCACCTGGAGAATGTGTGAGGCTTCAGACATCCCCATAAGTGTAGAAATCACAATTATAAAGCAGTACAAAAAGACGTGTTGAATAAAAAACAGACACGAGGAGCCAACTGGAATAGTTGGGTGGCCACCAATATCCACCTGGATCAATCCTCCCCCCTTAGGAAGCAATGGTATCCATTGCATTGAGTTCCCCCATCAGGTGAGGAAAATTCTGCTAGATTTGGCCATGGGTGAGCCACTTGTTGTGGTGTAGGAGTTTCCCTACCTTGACAACCCGATAAAGATGGATCCGCTGCTGGCGAGTGCCCTTGACCTGTGTGTCCACTATCTGATCGATGGATGTATGTTCCATGCATTCAGGGTTGAGCTCTGTTGGTGTCAGTTGTTCAAAAATCTCATAGGTGTCCAATAATGGTGGAAAATATGGCTGAAGGAGGTTCACATTGAATAATGGATGCAGACCAAGGAAGGGTGGAGTGTTGAGCTCAAAAAAATTGCTACCCACAACCTTAGGGATAGTGTAAGGCCCATAACAAACTGGGCGAAGCTTCCGATGGGGCTCGGTGAGACGCTCCTTCTGAAAATGTAACCAGACTTTGTCGTCAACCTGAAACTAGTGTGGTACCCTATGTTTATCATGGCGCTGCTTGTACTTAGCATTGGATTTCTGCAAAATCTCCTGGACCTATTGGCAGATGTGATGAATCCGCTCAATGAATCTAGTGGCTTTTTCGATCGTAGACTTATTGGGGGAAGAGTCTTTCTGTGAAGTGGCAAGAGGAAGTGCAACATCAATGGGCCCCAAGGGTTGGAATCCCAAACCCACCTGAATGGGCTATGGCCAGTGGAACTATGGAGAGCCCTGTTGTAACTGTGTTGGACATATGGAAGACTCTCGTCCCATGTACGAGGATTCTTAGAATTGTACATGCATAGGATGTGCACAATCATTTGATTGAAGACCTAGGTTTTTCCATCGGTTTGGGGGTGAAAATAATTGGATTTGGTGAGCTTGGTGTCCAACGGAGACCAGAGACTTGACCGAAATTTGTTGAGGAACCTAATGTCTTGGTTGGAGATGATGGTCTGTGGTATCCCAAAGTGAACCCAAAATCGTTCGAAGAAGAGCTTGGCAGTATCTGTCGCTGTGACATTCTTCTTACAAGTAGTGAGGATGGCCATCTTCAAAAACTGATCAATGACCACAAACACACAGTCATTTCCATGCTTGGTGGACAACAAACCAGACATGTAATCCATGGATATGGATTCCCATGACTTCTCGGGAATAGGAAGAGGGGTGTATAAGCCTTGATTATTTATGGTTGGCTTGGCAATGACATAGGAAGTGAAAGATATGATATACTTCATGACGTCATGTCGAAGTTTTGGCCAATAAAAATGTTTCTTAAGAATGACCACAGTTTTCTCTATGCCAAAATGTCCTGCTACCCGACTATAGTGGGATTCCCAAATCATCTTTGCACGCTCACTTGTAGGAACACAGAGATGGCCCAGGCGGCATAAGAGTCTATCCTGAATGTGAAAATTAGTGAAAGTGGCTCATGTATCCAAGAGATGATATGTGGTGGAAAAGTCTGAATCTTGCTGGTAAAGTTGGGGCCACTCTGATGTTTCATGTCCACAGGAATGGAGCACAGTGGTGAGTGCAACCACATGAGGCCGATTGACGCAGTCAGCGAGACGATTGGAGATACATGTCTTATACTTGATGTTGATATGGAATTGTTGCAGGTAGGTGGACCAATTCTTATGGTGGTTGTTCTGCAATTTCCCTTGTGTCTATATGAACTATAGAGGCTTGTGATCAGTGTGTATGATCGTCTCTTTCCCTAGAATGTAATGTTTCCATTGACGGTAGGCTTGTACAATGGAATACATTTCCTTGTCATAGGTAGGGTATTTATGGACAGTATTGGAGAGTGTCTCACTATGTTATGCCACCGAATGCTCGTACTGAGTGACAACTGTGCCCATAACATAGTCATATGCATCAGTCTCAATCTCGAATGGTTGTTGCAGATCGGGCAAGGAGAGTACTGGAGCTAAGAACAAACAATGTTTCAGATCTTTGAATGCTCGTTTCTGCTCCGTCCCCCACATGAACTTGGCCCTACCACCTCCCTTGGTCACCTGGCTGAGGGCCCATGCAATATGGGAGAATCCCAACACTAATCGTCGGTAAAAATTAGCTAGTCCCAAGAAGCTCCGAAGTTTGGTCAGTGTGGTCGGGGCTAGCCAGTCACAGATGACTTGGATATTAGCTAGATCAACATGTTCCCCATGCTCATCAACAATGTAGCCCAGGCATTGGACCATGTTCATGCCAAAAGAGCATTTTACCAAGTTGGCATAAAGCTTGTATTGTTGCAGAGTGCTCAAAACCTGTTGAATATGCTGCATGTTCTCCTCCCATGTTTTGTTGAAGATGAGGATGTCATCCAAACATACTACCACAAAGGATTTGGTGAAGGGTCTCAATACATCGTCCATCAACCTCATGAAAGTGGTTGGTGCATTTGTTAATCTAAAGGGCATGAATAGCCATTCGTAGAGACCTTCTTTAGACTTGAAGGTTGTCTTCCAGACATCAATTGGTTCGATGGGAACCTGGTGGTAGCCAAACTCCAGGTCAATCTAGTTGAATAACTTTTCCCCCTTGAGCTGGTCAAGAAGGTCATCAAACCTAGGAATGGGGTAGTGGTTCCTCACTGTGATTTTGTTTAAGGCTCTGTAATCAATGCAGATTCGCCAAGTCACGTCCTTCTTTTGCACTAGTACAATTGGGCTTCTGCAAGGGGAAGATTTGGGTCTGATGTTCCCCTTTTGAATAAGCTCTTGGATTTGACGCTTGATTTTGTCTTTCTCCATCAACAAGCGCCTATAGACTGGTCCATTAGGTAGAGGTGTGTCGGGGGTCATATCAATGGGATGCTTGACTTGGTAGTGTGTCGGTATCCCTATAGGTGACACAAAGATGTCTCTATATTCTTCCACGATCTCGTCTACTTGCTTCTTCTGCAAAGAGAGGCGTTGTGTAGAGGCCATGGATGTGGCAATGACCTTCTTCTTACTGTGAGCACGGATCACAAAGAAGATGAACGTCTCAGTCTGTGAAATTACGCTATTGCATTGCTTAGTAGAGATTAAAGAAATAATAGTAGGTGGTGCCACCTCTGGGATCCTGTACAATTGTCTACCCAAAGTAATAATAACACTGTGGGGTCTAGACTCATACACAACATGATGTTTCCACAAATATGGTTGTCCTAAAATAACATCACAAACTTCAAGGGGAGAAATATCACATAGTACCTCATCTTTGAAAGGCTTGATGTCATAGGGAAGACAAAATTGTTGGATAACACGAAGATCTCTTCCTTGACAAAGTCAACTGATGGTGTAGGGCTGCGGGTGTGGTGTCATTGGAAGGTTCAGTTGCTTGACAACCTCTTCTGAAATCAGGTTCTTCTGACTACCGATGTCAACAATGAAATGAATTGGAGCCCCCTTGAACCACATCTGCGAGTGAAAGAGGCGTTCCCCTTTCTTTGGTTCTTCTAGTTCACTTGGCCATAATTTTGTGGCAGTGACCATGACATTGGGTTCAACATTGATAATCTTCTTCTCTCCTTCAGGATTTGACTTGGAATCAGAATCGACCTCTGACTTGGAAGCCTTTATATCGGCCACGAGGGACTTATTGGAGCGGCATTCATTGGTGTTGTGCCAAGGAATTTTATGGTACTCACACCATTTTCTCGTGTCCTTCTTTGTATTCTCATTTCCCTTCTTGTGTTGCGGCTTGGACGAATTGTCCCAAGGGTGGCCATCTCGACTTGGTCCCTTGTTGTATGGGTTGGGTTTCCTTTGCCCTGCTTCGATTGTGATGAGTTTGCAGATCCAAACTCTCATCGTTTCTGCTTAAATTTCTGCTCAATCTTGATAGTGTATCTATAATTTGTGCCCAATGAAGTGATGTCCAGGAACTCCATTTCTGTTTGAATGTATCTATGAAAACAACTGTGATATTTTAGCACCATATGACACTCAGAATCTTTGATACCCAATTTGGTGCGTAGGGTATGGAAAATATTGGTGAAGTATGGTATTGTCTGGTCCCTTTCTTGGCATAGGGTGGTCCATTTGGTGTACTGGTCCTTGTAGCTTCCAACAAGGTAGTATTGTTCTTTAATGGCGTCTCGAAAAGAATCCCATGTAGGTTCCATGACAAAAATTGCAGATTCCTCCACGACCCTTTGCTCAGAGTAAGTATCCCACTAGTCGTTAACATGGGGAACGACCTTGAGGAGTGAAAAAGTAATCTTTTCCCTATTGGAAAAATTGTGAATCGAAAAATATCCTTCGAGTAGATTCAACCATTTATCTACAACATCCGCATCTTTCAGTCCTTCAAATAATGGAATATCAAAATTTACTTGTACCTTGAAGGGGGTTTCATGGACGCTTGATGTAGATGCTTCTCCCGTGGGCAACCATCGAAGGATATTCGTGAACTTGTCCATAATTTTGTTCCTTTGTCACAAGAGGGCTTCCTTAAGAAAAATTTTAATAGGATCTCCTGCTCCATCATCTTTCTTTTCATCTCCCATAGGTTTTTTTCGGGCTCAATTCAACCAATCTGGTAATGGATAGATTGGTTCGAGTCCCAACTTCTTGTACCTAGACATTGTCGGGGACATGCACGAAGAAAAATAAATGAAGGAAAACCGCTCTGATACCACTGATCTGGATTTAGGAGAGGAACAAACTAATTAACAGACTGAATACAATAAATACAAAGATAGGAAGAATAACACAAATATCCAATGAACAATATCTTCTATTAAATAATGAAATAGGCTGAAACTGTAAAATTGCAGAACTGAGACTTGCTCGAATGGTGGTAGCTATCTTTGAGAAAGATGTGGCTGCTATGTGCATCCATCTAAGCATAATGGAATACGATGAGGCTTCAAAGGCCCTTTTCATATTAATCATGAATTCCAAAACCCTAGACATCCAGAAACCTAAACCTAGAAGGTGAAACACCAAAAGTCATGTGGGCCCTATGGGTAAGTTGGTGTAATTTGGTACCTCAACTTCCTAGGGTCATAACATTTGCATACAAACTCCATTTTAGGCGCATGATAGCCTGTTGGAAAGGTCTTTCAGATAGATACACATTATGTTATCAGAATTTGACTCTATCTACAGTCTGACTGTGGAGAGTAAAAAAAACAACATTTAGGGCCCCAAAACAACCCTGGAAGTACAACAAGATGTGTTGACATGAAAACATACAAAATAAGACAGTTGGTTTAGTTAAGAGGCCACCCGTATCCACCTGGAGAATGTGTGAGGCTTCAGACAACCCCAAAAGTGTAGAACTCCCAATTATAAAGCAATACAGAAAGACATGCTGAATAAAAAAATGGACACGATGAGCCAGTTGGAATAGGTGGGTGGCCACCAATATCCACCTGGATCAGTCAAGCACATATTTCTTTAATAATGATACATAAAATACATTATACACTCTCATGGATGCAAGAAGTGATAGAATGTATGCAATTGGCCCTATATTCTCTAATATTTCAAAAGGTCCACAATATCTTGTTGTCAACTTCGGGAAGCTACCCAATCTTAGAAAACTTCTCTTCGCTTTCACTATTAAAAATACATGTTCACGCACTTTAAAATATTTTATAACTTTAATATTTTCTGCATAAATTTTCTTCTTGTCCTAGAAAGCCTTTAAATTGTACTTAATCTTTGTCATATTCTCTTCCATTTTCTTCAACAAATATATCCCAATAACCACGTTGTTTTTTGGGTTATCCCAACTCACTGGTGTGTTACACTTCCTACCATACAATGCTTCCAATGGGCTCATTTTTAATGAGGCTCAATACCCATTATTGTAAGTAAATTCAACTAAGTGGATATAATCCTCCCACTTTGATGGTTGGTCCATCATATACATTCTGAGCATGTCCTCAATTATCATGTTAGTTATCTTTGTTTTCCCATTGACTTGGATGACACGTTGTGTTGAGATTTAGATTTGTTCCTAAATATTTGAACAAACCCTTCCAAAAATTGGATCTAAACTTGGGGTCTCTATATGAAACAATTTCCTTGGGCACTGCATGTAGCCTGGAAAATTCCTTCATGTAGATTTTTACAATATTTTTTTTCTTGTGTGTAGTCTTCACCAAAATAAAATGTGCGGCCTTAGTTAATCTATCCACCACTACCATGATGGAATCATGTTTCTTCATTGTTCTGGGCAAATTAGTAATAAAATCCATCGTATATAATCCTCCCACTTTGATGGTTGGTCCATCACATACATTCTGAGCATGTCCTCAATTATCATGTTAGTTATCTTTGTTTTCCCATTTGACTTGGATGACACGTTGTGTTGAGATTTAGATTTGTTCCTAAATATTTGAACAAACCCTTCCAAAAATTGGATCTAAACTTGGGGTCTCTATATGAAACAATTTCCTTGGGCACTGCATGTAGCCTGGAAAATTCCTTCATGTAGATTTTTACAATATTTTTTTTCTTGTGTGTAGTCTTCACCAAAATAAAATGTGCGGCCTTAGTTAATCTATCCACCACTACCATGATGGAATCATGTTTCTTCATTGTTCTGGGCAAATTAGTAATAAAATCCATCGTAACTACTCCCCACTTCCATTTTGGAATGGGAAATGGTTGTAACATCTGAGCTAGATGTCTATGCTCAGTTTTCACTTTCTAGCAGTCTAGACACATGGCTATATAATTAGCCACTTATTTCTTTATTCCTGGCCAAAAGTATTGTCTTCTTACAACTGCAATTCACTTATGATATCATGGGTTCCTCGCATATGGCACATTGTGCATTTCCCTCATCCCTGTATTTTTAAGCGCACTTCAATTTGGCACACATACCTTTCCTCTTTACATGATAATTACATCCTCTTTCATCTCATAATAATTAAATTTCTATTGAAAATTACCTTATTGTAATGTTTCTTTTATTTTCAAATAGAGTTGATCTGAATTTGTTGTAGCAATATTTTATCTTTCAGATCAATCATGTACATGTTGATGGTTTCAATATGAATCTTCTGTATTCTCCTACTGAGTACATCAACCATTTGAATCTCTTTCCCCTTGATATGCTTAATTTCAAAGTCATATTCACTAAGGAATTCCATCCATATAGTTTGTCTAGCATTTAATGTGGGTTTTCCAAACAAATGTTTTAGACCACAGTGATACATTCTTAGCTCAAATTTCATCCCCATGAGGTATTGTCTCGACACTTTTACTGCATGAACAATGGTTGTTAATTCTAGATCATGGGTAGCATAATTCCTCTCATTTTCTTTTAATTTTGTGGACTCATAGCATACCACATGGTCCCTTTGGGTGAGGACTCCACCAAGCCCTTCCTTTCACACATATGTGAACACAACAAAGTCTTCATCTAGATATGCAATCTTCAATATTGGCACACTTGTCAAAATGTCTTTCGACAACTGAAATCTTTCTTCACATTTGGGAGTCCATTCAAATTTCACTCCCTTCTTTTGCAAACAAGTAATGGGGCTTGCAATCTTTGAGAATCATTTTATGAATCTTCAATAATAACCTACAAGACCCATGAACAATCTGACTTATGTGACATTTATTGGAATTGGCCATCATTTAATGGCCTCTATCTTCTCAGAATCAACTACTATCATATCAACCGAAATAATATGCCCCAAGTAGTGAATCTTCTTTGGATAAAATATTCACTTACTTAGCTTGGCATACAACTTGTGCTCTCTTAAAAATTTTAACACCATTCTTAAATGTTTCTCATGTTCCTCTTCTGAATTAAAGTATATGAGTGTATCATCTAGGAACACAATTAGAAATGTTTCTAGGTATTCCTTGAACACTCCATTCATTAGGCACATGAAAAATGATGGTGCATTTGATATCCCAAATGGCACTACCATGAATTCATAACGCCCATATCTTGTTATGAATGGTGTCTTCCTGGTATCTTCTTCCTTTATCCTCACTTGATGATAACATAATCTCAATTCGATATTAGAAAATATTGTTGCACCTTTCAACTGATCAAATAAATTATTAATTATTGGAAAAGGATATTTGTTCTTTATGTTGACCTTGTTCATGTATATAAAAACAATACACAACCTTAAGGTTTCATCTTTCTTTTTCACAAAAATAATTGGGGTACCCAAAGGTGACACACTTGGGCATATATACCCCTTCTTTAATAGCTCTTAAAGTTATATATGCAACTCCTCCAACTCCAGTGTTCCCATTCTGTAAGGTGTCTTGGACACTAGGGAAGATCTTGACACCAAATCAATAGAGAAATCAATGTCTCTCTTTGTTGGCAGTCCCATAATCTCCCCAAAAAAATCTCCAAAATACTTAAAGACTGGGTGATCTTAAATACTTGGAAATATTCTTTGGTTGCCTCTTCCATATGGGCTACAAAAATATGAAATCCCTTCCTGAAACTCTTTTTCGTCTACATGGCTGAAATTTCTCTAAAAAGTATAACTCTTAGAATGCCTTCAACCTTGTCTTGTTGTCCTATGTCATCAACACAAGTGATTGTCTTGTTGTAAAAGTCTAGGACAAGATGGTGTTTTTCCAACCAATCCATGCCAATTAGAAAATCATATGAACCAAATGGTATGATGTTTAAATCTACCTTTGTGTTGGGTCCAATCATGTCTATTGGACAATATTTAACTAGCTCATTGAGTTTCCTCTTAGCCCTTGTGGCTAACTGAACTAGCCAATATTTATTATGCTTACTCCTTTGCAAGTGAGATATTTCAACAATGTTAGATTTTATGTAACTATGTTGATCTCTAGAATCAATTAAAATTGCTATGGGCTAGTTATCAATCTTACAATCCACTTCAATCATGGGGTATTTTTATTCTACTTGCTTGTTGTCCAAGGATGCATAGATCATTGGCATGTTTCCTCCCACGTGTACCATTTTTTTAGCCTCTTGAATGTTGTGGAAAGTTCTCATTCTTTATCCTTTGTGAGGGAAGTACCTATATAAGTGATTTCCCTCACATCCCCAACATTGTACAGGTTTTTTCCTTGGCCTTTTCCCAAATGAATTTGCCATCTTGGGCTCATTTTGGGTTGATTTTCCTTGTTTATTTCCTTGTGTTTTTTTCTTGAAAAATGGTAGCTTAAAACCTTTATGCCTTTGATCCTTTTTACCCTTCATCTCATATTTCCAATATTTTTGGAAGATTGGTCTTCCTCTGCCCTACTCATAAAGATGCTTTTCTCTCCTTATGGCCTCCTCCAAAGTATCGAGGCTATCATATTGTATCTTGTCACTGTAGAAGGAGGGTAACCCACTCAGAAACCTTTGTATTTTGACTTTCTCATCCTTTATGAAGTCCACATATTTCAGCAATTGAAATAATCTCTTCTCATATTCATCCATTGCCATGCTTCCCAACTTGAGTTCTAAGAACTCTTTAATCTTCCTTTCATAGTAATTCTCAAACAATCATTTCTCTTGGAAGTATCCTTTGAACTGCCTCCATGAGACCTTCTTCTCATCAAGGTGCTTGGCTTTCTTAAGCTAATCCCACCACATAGCCACCTTTCATTGTAGGTGGTAGGTAGAAATTTTTGTCTCCACCCTTGAGGGGTAATCATGCAACTGGAAATATTTCTTCATTTCCAATAGCCAGGCCTTGACCTCTTCTCCCTTTCCATGCTCACTATTGAAATTTGGTGGCCTGATTTTCCTATGTTCACCTTAAAAAATGTCTACCTTAGACCTTCTTCTTTGCCTCCTAACAAAAGACACACTTGGGATGCTCCTTGGACCTAAAATTTCATGAGTTATCCTAGTGGATTTCTCTAGGGAATGATGGCTCTTTCTCATACTTCTTGACTTCCTGTCATTCCCATGATTATCCTTTCTGCTATGGGGTTTGGATGTCGTCACTCATCTAACACTAGTTATTTCTTTGTTCCAGAGTCTTTATTGGCTTGCCTCTACAACATATCCAGATTATGAAGTATCTCTTCCTAAGATTTTATAATATTTTCATTATCATCCCTATAGCTATGCACTTCTCTTTGTAGGGTTCTCATATTTATAGGATCTTGCATGCCTCTTCTTCCATTAAACTTTGTTTCAACATTTTCCATTCTGAAATGCAGGCCTATGACCTCATCCTCATGGCTATAAGATCCTTTGTAATATTCCATAACTCCATTCCTCATTTAAGAACCAAATTATTTTCTTGTACCTCTAATTCTGCAAGAAATGTGCATGTGTTAATGATTGCTATAACATGCACACTATAAGAGATTTTATTAATCATATTACATGTTATTATTCTTATTAATATATGAATGAAACAATGCACTAAGTCAAAATATTATTCCTTAGACACATTATTCTCTAAAACATCTCTCCAACCACTGTACTCATGCCTCATTTTGAGTTTTGAGCGAAAATTTACAACCTTCTCAAGTTGCAATTTCTACTCATTGCTTTATTTTCACTGCTGAAACATTTCTTTATTATTTTATGAGAAAATTATAGTGTATAATTCAAATTTATGGGTGGAAATATGGATTCTCCTCCTCAATACCTTTCCAGTGACTATTTTTTTGCTCAAATATGAACTCTGAGTTGAAAGTTATGGTCCGAGAAAATTTAGACCATTTCTCATTTTGAGCCCGGTATGCTACAGGTGATTTTTTCCTCCTCCTATACATTTTTAGGTACCCACATCCAAAATCTAGCTCCATGGTTGTATTCTATTGTTATAACCCTAAATTGCACCATACATGCTTACCTAGCATCAGGCCATCTCAGTTGCCTTCTTTGCCAAGCCACTATTGAACAACTTCTTAAAAAACACCCTTTTTGAAAGCATACACACCCTGCTCCACTACTGCATGCGTGTGTACGCTGGTTGACCCACTATAGCCTGCATATACCTAGAAATCACGAAAAATGGAAAGTTGCAGACGAAACACATAGTGTTGGGTAAGTTAACTAAGCCATCTGATCATCCATAGTCGGTCACTCGACCAAATGCCTAGCCCTTTCTAACCTATTAAATAAGGGGTAGGTATCCCATTTGGAAGGAGGAAAATCATAGCAAAGAAACTATACCCGATTTAGCGTTCCCCTTGCCCCAACCTTTTGAAACTATTATGTGAAGAGAAGCATATACATAAGTAGTTGGAGCATAGTTGAAGTGGGGCCCAGGACCAGATTCAAGGAGCAGTGGCCAATCTCACTATTGTAAGGTTACTCTTGTGAGATTAATAAAAGAAGTACTTTTCCTATCCCGCCATATGAGATTGTCAATATTTAAATTTGATTATATTTTGATAGAATATCTAACCCATTAGTTTATAGATCATATGGATGTGGAGTTGTTTGTTTTTATTTTATGAATGCAGATCAGCGTTGGGAGGATAGTTGTAGTATAGGAGAGACAAAGAGTTAAAGGGATCGACATCAAACACAGAAACCAAGGTACATTAACTGGATCTCTTTAACCTTGTATTTGCATATGAATAATGGGGTTTATGATTGGGATGTTGGTAAAAAGTAGGATACTTTAGGTCATTTATACATGCATGATAAAACCCTTAATGCTAGTCTGTAGGAAGGATTTCGCACCCACAACAGAATTGGCGACCATACTGGGGAGTCTCTAGAGTTTTCTGGGGATACTTTTTGGGTTTTTTAGAATTGGTTTTATTACCTTTTTTCTGAGTTTTTTGCAAGAGTCTGAGTTTGTAGGGATTCTGGTCTTCCATACCAGTACTCCCTGCATGATTGCTTGACTGTTTGATTTTCTTTCCGGAAATTTATAGAGGTATACACGACCTGCAGAAGCCCTGCCCACGTATACACACACCCTACCTTTAGACAACCCGCATATATCTGTTGGGCTGCTGAAGTGTCAATTGCGTGCTTAAGTCCAGATTTTTTTTTAGGAGAGGTAGTCATCCCTTTTTCCCTGAAGTGATCCTTCTCAGGGGTTACCTGGATTCGATCATAGTCTCTATGTTGCAGTCTACAGCCTAGGATAACCTCATATTAGATTTGTTCTATCAAAGTTTCCTTGCATTTTCTTTGCCAAAGTAATTTTCTTTGTCTCTAAGGGACTCTAGTTTCCAATACCAGTGCTCCCTGCCTGTGTTGGTGTAATGATCCCAAGCCAAATTTTGGCGTGGAATCACTAACTACCACTAGTTTGTGAACATGCCGATGTTTATTGAGCTATTAAGTGCATACAAGATTCATTCAATACATGAAGATCATCATACATTCAATATATAGAAGCACCAGCAAAGATCTGACCCTTTTATTATAAGCAATGTAGGATCAATACAATATATGGTCGATCTGGCATAAACCTTAGACGATCGTACAAACAATAGATATGAGCTGCTACAAAATGCTCCCGTCAATACAAAAGGATCCTCTAAAGGCTTAATAAGTAATGAATACTAGTATCAAGCAGATCTGAATGTCGAACCCTTCAACCAGAGAGTGCCACACTCCAAGTGGAGACAGAAGCCCTCAATAATTCGGCCTTGATGGAAGAATGCTCCAAACGAGCCCAAACTCGGTCAAGTAATAGATCAGGGCAGTGGGATCCTCCTCCTGAAGTTTCAAGCCCAACGTACAAGGCAAACCTCTCCAAGTGCAAAATCTTCTAAGAGAGTTGTGCCCTCTTGAATAGATAAATTGAACCTTCCTCAATGGTATGGTGCGCCCTTGCTGGAAATTCCCCAATAATACGGTCCTGTTGTCTGCTGGGACTCTAGAACGAGATATGATGAGAATCGAATGGTGTGGAGGAATATTTCATCCCCGAGACCAAGATGTGGAACAAGGTGAGTGGATATTTCACCACTGAGTTGCTCACAAGGGTTTGTACAGGAAACCCCCAAACTGAATGCTCAAGAGCACTAACAAGAAATATACCAAAAATCAGGATGAGTAATAGGTGCACCCCAGCCTCTTACTTATACTTTTCCTTCTAATTCTCTGTTGAGTTAGGTTAACTCCCAAGGTTAATCTTCTATTCTTCTGTTGAGTTATCTTTTACTCCTTT
>SNQJ01S0183996.1:0-18923 GCA_010110895.2 Picea sitchensis | reverse complement strand
AATTTCAAAGAAAACTGATTCGAAAATGTCCTTATTGTATACTAAACTTTGGGTTTCTAGGAACCTTCTTGTTTGTTCCAAAGAAAACTAATTCGGATATGCTACATTTCTTGTCTCCTATTGTATGCTAATTTTTGGGTCTTAAACGACATTGATGGTTTAAATGTTGATGTAATTTCCTGATATATGTAACAACCATTATTTATTTTATAATAAGTTTCTATAGTTCGCAAGCCTGCCTCTCAATTTGTATATCGCGGAACTGTCGATGGTTTTTGTAGGACACGGAACAACAGAGGCCCATTTTTGAAACCGCCAGCCCGACAACCCGCAATCCAAAGGCTTGCTAATTATGGAATGAGCAGTCTGTCCACGCTCTATAAAACATGTGCAAAGGAAACTAGTTCGACAATGCTATATCATTTTTTTCCAAAAAAAAGCCTTAGTTTTAAAGCAAAGTAATTCGGTGCAACAGATGTTATTACTATTCTATTATATAACAGACATTATTAATTTCTGGTAAATTTCTATAGTCCGCAACTACGCCTCTCATTTTGTATATCGGGGAACAGTCGGTGATATTTGTAGACCACGAAACATCAGACACCCAATTTTTAGCGCGCCAGCCCGAGAATCCGCGATACAAAAACTGCCTACGTATGCAATGAGGGCTACAAATTTCGTATCTATAAAACTAAAAATCTACTTTATACAAATGCATATTTCGTATGTATAATTTATTTACTAAATATCTACTTTATACAAATACATATTTCGTATGTATAATTTATTTATTTCTGATGACTTTCTATGTCCTAGTTTTAAAAATAACCAATTCGGTAATGCTAAATTTTTTGTGTCCAACAACCATTCAAACATTGATAATTTCTGATATTTTTTCAAAAAGAACTAATTCGGGAATACTATGTTCTACACGCAAACCACATGTATTTCAACTTTCTAGCCACCTACCTATACTAGGTCACATTTACTCCCATACCAACCTGGCAGGGACTACGCTACCATGCAACACTTGTTTTCTTTTAGAGATGAATGGCAAATATGGATGTAGGGCAGGTGTCAAATATCAAGATATCCACTTCCTTAGTTATTTATTTTACGCCTATTTCTTTTTTGGATGGATGGTAGTTGACATCTGGTTGGTGGGAATTTCGTATTATGGTTGGATGGATGGTAGTTGGCATCTGGCTGGTGAGAATTTCATATTATGGTCGGATGGATGGTAGTTAGCATCTCGCTGGTAGGCATTTCATATTATGGCCTCCTTTCTGTTACTCCACCTTTATCTGACCATAATTGCCATCGTTATTTTTTGCATGGATTGGACATATGTGACCAAATATTGTTATTGTTGTTACGTTTCATATTATGGCCGCCTTTTTGTTACTCCACCTTTATGTGATCATATATTTCCATTGTTGTTTCTTGCACAAATTGGACGTATGTGACCAGATATTACTATTGTTGTTACTCGCATAGATTGGATTAGAGAACTAGTAATAAAAACATGATTTACTCTCTGCTATTTAGAATTTTCATTTATTGTTTACCAGTTCGATTTCTGATTTAGGGTTTTTATTTATAGCCACGAACAATTTAGGTTTACACAATGTCAATTCGTAGAGAGTTAGATTTCAACTAAGAGGCCAAGGCATGGATTGTGTTCATTGTTGATGGTTTATGTAATTAGAATTAGTGCTCAGCTGTCGAGGCATGGCGTCTCATTATGAAAATTTTCTCAGGAATCTTTTGACATAAATTTGCAAGAAATCACACTCGAGTTTCCGTCTAAATTATCATTTACAGTCTGAATTAAATTTGTTCATAATTTAATTTGTGAAATTGAATGGCTCGTGCATATTGGAGGAAAAGGTTCCAATGGTAATTTAGGAAGCAACAAACATAGGAGAAGCCATCATTCGACTGTTCAAAAAGAGAACAAAAAACACACAGGATTTTTTCTTTTTTTAAGATCTGTAAACATTCATGGTCAAGTATACTAACAAAAAACACACAGTATTTTTGCCTTTTTTAATATCTGTAAACATTCATGGTCAAGTATACTAACAAAAAAAAACCAGTATTTTCACTTTTTTTAATATCTGTAAACATTCATGGTCAAGTATAAGAGCTGGTAGTTGGATTTAAATGATTTAATTGGGATTAAAATGACTAGGTCTCAATGCCCACATATTTAAATGCTTTAATTGGATTTAAAATGGCGAGGTGTCAATGTCCCAGAAGGATAGTGGATCCACTTAAAAAAATGTTGTGGATCCACTTAAAAAAATGCTTCCCCTCAAACAACATCCACCAGTCATTGATAACCAAGGAAAAATACTGGATCCACTTAAAAAAAATGCGTCCCCTCAAACAACATCCACCTGTCAAGGAAAAATACTGGATCCACTTAAAAAAAATGCGTCCCCTCAAACAACATCCACCAGTCATTGACAACCTAGGAAAAATACTTCAATGGTAATAATTGTGGAAATTGAAAATATATATTATAATGACATGAAAAGTTTTGTGTTAAAAAGAAAAAGGAAGATAGGTACAAAATATGTCAATTATCTAAATTTAGGTTCATTTTGTTTTGATTCCCATGCAATATAAAAAATGAAAAATCCAATAATAGGAGAGAGTGAAGATTAGATCAAATTGAGCTCCACTATGAAAATTTCCTATCACACATTAATCAAAATATACAAGTAATTAATAACAATGATTGTAATGAAATAAACTTGGTTTGTTTACTTCCGATGCATAAACTTGGTTTGTTTACTTCAGATGCAAGTGATGCTTATCAATACAAACATCAAAAATGTGATCAATGCAAACTCTCCATCTTATCAGATTCATTAATTAGTTTGCATGCTACTACTCTTGCATAGTCTCCATCATTTCATAACCAATGCAACCCCATCCATAGGCCGCCATCATAGTAACTCTCAGTAGCTTTTCTTCTAGGTTGTTTTACTCTAATAAAAATGAAATTGAGTTTTTATATTAGATTAATCACTAATTAGTTATTAGGGTTACTGTTATATTAATTAAGGTTATCTTAATTATTTGATTACATTTATTAAATCAATAAAAAAAAAGAAAGAGAAAATGGATATTAATTATTAATATATTATTACATTATATTAAAAAAGACAATATCAATATTAATAATATTATTGTATAGAGAAAAACACATTATTATATAAGAAAAGAAATTACATTTATTATTTGATTACAAAATACATTAATATTTGATTACATTTATTATGTATAAAAACACATTATTATATTAAAAAACAAAAGATATTAGTACATAATATTAAGAAAAATACAATATTATATAAGAAAAATACAACATATAATTATTTGATTACATTTATTATATCAAGAAAAAATACAATATCAATATTAATTGTTTGATTACAATTATTATATCAAGAAAGAGATAATATTTTATATTTTTAACCAAATTTCTAATAACAATAAATGAAAACATATTAAACTAGCACAACCACTGAAAACAGTGACTGATGAACGCCGAAAGGTGATGCCAAAGCTTCCTCCTGCGGGTTAATGGCCGGAACCCTAAACGCCCTCTATAGGTTATAATAAGCCTTTGATTATCTGTCCCGAGCCCGCAGCAATGGCCTTCCCCACCACACTCTTATAGTCTTCCACCCTTGGCCATAAACGCATGGACAACAAGAAAATGAAACATGCGGACAACAAGAAAATGAAAGGGGTGGACAGAAAATGAAACGCACAGCAAGAAAATGAAACACACAACCAGAAAATGAGCGTCTACAGCTGAGCAAATCCAAATGTGATAATCTCAAAGTTTAATCATTTAAACGTAGCAATCATATAGTGCTACAGTAATTTCTTAATATGATTAGGTAAATGTTAAAAAATAAACAGGTTAACGGATGCATTCAAAAATACAAGGAAGTTATGAAGAGGAAATCACATTCATTGATTTGGGAGGACGACTAAGAATATTCCAGCATCTTCAATTGTTAGCCATCAGATTAGAATTTTAGATTAAAAGGTGATTAATTGTGCTCATTGTCAATAGGTGTACGCCTTTCGGTGTAATTGAATCTTCTGGATTTCAAGTGTTAAATAAAGTTAAATTTAAATCAAATTAAATCTTCTGGATTTCAAGGTTTAAATAAAGTTAAATCTAAATGAAATTAAATCTTCCGGATTTCAAGGGTTAAATAAAGTTAAATCTTTTTATTTCGAGGGTTAAGCTTCGAAACTCGCCATAATAAAAAGAGTTAAGCTTCGAAACTCACCATAATAAAAAGATAAATAAAGTTAAATCTTCCAGAAAAGAAATGAAGTTAAATATTCCGCTATATAAATTAAATTTATAAAACCTATTAAATCTTTATTGGAACTAAAATTAATAAATGTTTAAATATATGTAAATCGATGAATCGATCAGAAAATTTTCTTGCTCACGTTATAGATCGTATTCAACATGAAGTTTTATTTAAACACATTACCTTCGATGACTTGAGAACAGAAAATGATAGTAACTTAAGTGGAATTATTACTTACATCTATAATTAAGCGATTAGTTACATCCATAATCAAGCGTGTTTTGGATGGATATTTTAGAGGATTCATATACACAAACATCCCGGGTTGAAACCACCGGGCATCACCGCGTACACTTTTATACTATTTTTTTCCAAGTGGATTTAAAATGAATCAAAACAAAATGAGAAAAATGAGCTCAATAGATTTAAAATTAACAAAGAGAACTTAAAAGAAAATACAGAAACAATTGTTGTAAAGTCATTCAAGGAATTATCAACATTAACGTTCAGTCTTCCACGTATTTCCTTTATAAAATGGATTGAAACATTACACAGAACAAACTTGTGAGAAGAAACTGTGGCACTTCATAATTCCTGTCAGCGACATTGTAAGGTAGCTAGAGGGGTAGTGGGGGGGCGCAGAGGGTCCATAGTGATAATAGTGGAGGTCATTCAATGCCAGAGGGTCCATATAGTGATAATAGTGGAGGTCATTCAATGTATAAGGTGGACTAGGTCCATTATATTATTAAACAAGACCCACTATGGTAGTTATAGATATACTGTACCGGGTAATTAGATATAATAAATGTATGGACTTTGAAGTTCTACTTCTAGAAGATTCCTTCTAGAATGTTCTTAGTGGATGGTAGCATTATATAAAGGGGTTCAAGCAATGTATCGGGACATAAAAAGAAGTATTGTATTTGGAGCTAAAGCCCATTAAGAGGATGCCCCCTCGAAGAGGCAAGAGTAGGAGAGATCCTTCCATATCATCAGCTGTCTCACCTCAAGGGTTTCAATAAAGTTGTGTTTCTATATTGGTTTCTATATATCTTGTGTGTTTGGATTGTATCGATATCTTGATCTATTGTTATATTTTTCCTTATATTCAGGTCTTTGGTTCTTAACAAGTGGTATCAGAGAAATTTCCTTGGGCGACATTGTGGGCAAATATTTTTATTTTGGCAGATTTTTTTTTCAGAGAAGAAAAAAGTGGGCCGAGACATTCTCGAAGTTTTAAGTATATATACATACAAAATTTGCAGAAAAGGGTTGTATATATGTGGAGTTCCTCTCTGAAAACACCCAAGTTGAAAAAAATCGTCCAAACGGAGTCCGGAAGTCCGATATTGAAGTTTTAAAATCTAAAAATTTTCAGGATTTTTCTTCAGACGGCGGTAATAAATATTTTTTATTTCTTTAGCACCTGGAGGCCAAATTTGCCCAAATAAATTACATATCTGAGTTACTATCACAATTTCACCCACTTCAAAAAAAAAAAATCAGCCAAAATGGAGTCCGGGAAGGGAAGTTATGATATTTTTAACTTCAGTAGCTTTTTAGGGTTTTTCCAGAAAAAACCAATGCCATTTAAACTTATTGGGTCTATTTTTGAGTTTTTTGTGACGGCTATGTGGACCGAAGAGTTCATAGGGTGCCTATATGGCTATTTCCTCTCAAAACCGAAAGACACTTGAATCATTCAAAGCCCAATTGTTTCACATTGGATGACAGATTTGAATGATTTGTACATGTCCCTCACAGACTAATCTCATTTACGTGACTAATGATAGTTTTCTTTTATAGTGGTGATCAATATTCATTGAATAATATGCAGAAGAGATTTCTTATGCAGGGCCTTGGATGAATATAATCAAGAAATATATGCCTGCATGATTTTGAGTCGACAGATGATTGAGATATGGATAGTTGTCATTTCGGGATGATTAAATTCCATCTACTTTCACATTTTATTTGATGACTTTAATCCACCTTCTGTAGAGAGCATCAATTTGACAAATCGAGAGCCAATGATTATTACCAAAGGTCCATCCTGATATATCAAGCAAAGGGTATTATTCCTTTTAGATTCTGCTATGACCTTTTTTTCCACTATGTGGATGGATTTTTTTATTTGGATCCACATGATAGGTAGTGTCAGTTTTGGAGCATCATTTGGAGTTGGCTATTGGTTCCAAATATTCCATGGGGACTTCATAGAGTTACCTCTGACATGGAACCCCAGCTTTACAATGGTGGTTGACTCACTTCCAACATAGTGGCTTCTTTCTAAGAGCTGGAACCTGTTCTCACCTTCTTCTCAGCAATATTGTCCTCACACTCATCCATGGACCTCGGGTATAAGGAGTTATACATCGCTGAGGACAACGCTTCATATAAGGGGATGGAATGTAAGGTAGCTAGGAGAGGTAGTGGGGCCTGTGAGGGCCCATAGGATAATAGTGGAGGTCATTCAAAATAAGGTGGACTAGGTAATACCATATTAATAAATAAGGCCCACCATGGTAGTTAGGTATATGTATTAAATGGCAATTAGATATAATAAATATAAGATGACTTCTCAGAAGTTCTACTTCTAGAATATTCCCTTCTCTCTAGAATGTTCTTAGGTGATTAAAGGTGATGGTAGCACTATATAAAAAAGGTTCAAGAAATGTAATGGGACATGAAAGAAAATATTGTATCGGAGCTGTAGCTCAATAGAAGATGCCCCTCGAGAGGCAAGTGAATAGAGAGGATCCCTTCCATAGTAGGGATCCATTGTATGGTGTTTCCTCACCCCTAGCGGTTTCATACTAAAGTTGTAATTTCATATGGTTTTCATATATCTCAGTGTGTTGATTGTATTCGATATATTTGATCTATTAATATATTTTGTATTCAAGTCTTTGGTTCAAATGCATACGAACTAAATATACAAACTGGAGAAATTGCGCTAGCTTCAAAATTTTCCTCAACCTGCAAGAGGGAGAAATAGCAAAGACTTCAAATTTGAAAGCAACCACCAAGAAGAAATTATTATTCATTGATTAATGCTTCTCCCTATCTCAAAAATAGAGCTAAATGGCATCGCTTGTTCATAAGTAGACTTCTTGCTGGAGAGGGAATATTAATTTTTCGCTATCATCACGCATTTTCACCATAAACTCCCATCTTTATCACCCTGATCATGGCCTTTGTCGCTTCCAGCTCATGGCATGCCAAGCAACGCGGTAGAGTTCTTGGGATTCCGCGATTCTCGGTTACATGGAATGTGGTCAGATTCAAAACCCAAATTAACGGCCAACGGAACGCCCCATCACTTTTGTAGGGACGGTCTCACTATCGCCAGAGTTAAATGTGAGAGTGAGTACTGGCCCGAGGGTTTGAGACCCGTGACTCCATTACATGATAAGAATTATACCGCTTTGCACTAATATCCCATAATAGCATCATGCACTCCTCACATTGCCTACTATCACCACGCCCACAAATATTTAATACTCGAAGAAACAAAAGCAGAGAAAAAATCCCTGACCGACAGCAACACCTGAACTCTGAAACCCTCGCTGAAGCCAACTAATTACAATATCTTAGATCCAAATCAAATTCTTTAATAACACGAACTCTTTCTTACCGTGGAGACAAATCCCACCATATGTCGAAACCTCTGCGGGGAAAGAGAAACAACTCAGAGGTGGACTCGGGTTGAAAGCTAGCTAGAAGGATAGTCCAACATGGTTGGTGAAGGCCAAAGGTTTAGTTTGGCTCAGAAAATGAAACCATAATCACTCATATGTGGCAACTAACTAGCCACCATAGTAACTCTTTTAAATATGATTAAGTAAAGTAAAAATAAACATGTAAATGATGTCTTTATAATAGTGAGGAAGTTAGTGGTTGAAATCAACCATTGATTTATTGACTACTAAGAATATTCCATCAATATTTAATCTTTGTCCATACAAAACTCCATTAAGCACTAAAACCTATTAAATGTGCCCATGGTCAATAGGTATGTGTAAAGAAAGACAACATTTTATATTTTAGTTGACATTAAGATATTTTAAATTTGTCAAAAGATATAAATATATTTCATGTTAATATGAAAGTATCCCATTATAATTTCATTTTTTATTAAAACCCACTTCATTATAAAATATAAAAATAAATCCCTCAACGGAATCCTTGCATCGTGTGATGAGTCGTTGGTGTCCATGGACTTTCACGGTTCCTTCGCTTCAGTCACCGTAGATACTACACTCACCACAGTCGTGGGAGAGGACATGATTAAAGTGGTCGCGTGGTACGACAATGAATGGGGTTACAGGTATTCTCACACTCTACTTTTTATTTATCCAACTTTGAGTATTTAAGCAGGATGGGCATTTACCACGGGAAAATCTTCTTTTGCTGATCTTCACTATGTGAACAATATATGCACGGTCGATTAAGAGCACGTTGAATGAAAAATACACAGCACTTAATTTTAGTACCGTTGGCTACTTCCTCTTTATAGCCTCGCCTTTTAGTCACAGAGAACAATAAATAAAATTAAAGGAAGTGGAAGAAAATAAAATTAATGGAGATTTTGAAATCCCATTTTAATATGAATCTTTTATGCTTTTGTCACATTTCAGGTGTTTTATAATAGTATATAATAAACAATAATAAGAGCGATGGCAAAGATAGTCCCTCACGGCGTAAGATCATGTTAATTTGTGGAGGGGAAGACTCCTCCAGACCTCTCAGAATAAGGCCATCCCCGCTTGCCATGGACTAATAATAAATTGGTTGATCACACAAACACAATTTGTCCACGCGACGTTTGTATCTAGCTACATATTAAGAGTAACTGTTGATCGCATGTGTACAAGTTGTATTTTAAACAATTTGTAATTTAAAAATATTATGTATTCCTATTAGATTCTATTTGGAACATTGAAGTTTAAGTTTTCTTATTAGATTGCGTTTGGAATATTGGAATTAAAGTTTTCCGAAAAATTAGCAACCAAACCTTTATCACTCACAATGTTTTGATAAATATACCTCCACGGACCGACAAACACCGGCATGGAATTCTCCAGAAGTCTTTATGCATTTTTACTTATTGATTTTATCTAAATATTATAATCTAAAGGTTGTCTATCCAACCTTGAAAAATTTTCAGAAATTAAAATCCTTTTAAACACTTCGCAGGATTGCATAAAGCTCATTGTGTAGCTTGTCATCGCATCTTAGTACAGACTGTCCTCGGTCCCTTTAAGGAGTAGCGGTAGACGGTTTCATTATCTTTGGAAAAAGAACAAAACAAATAGCGGTTAGTGAGGGTATTTAAACTCGAGAACAATCCCCAATTTCTTAGAATTCAAAACAGGTTAGGATTGTGTGACCTTCATGGTTTAAATCCGTCTATCCGTTCGTTGAAATTGATGAGAGATTAGAAATGCAAACACATATGAAGATAAATTCATACAAAAATAGACAACTTTGAAAAACGCCTTTATAGGCAATACAGAGATGTCTTTCACACTTAGAATGAAAGATTCGGGGTTTAATTAAAATACATATACAACCTGCAATATCTAAAAGGAATTCAAATACAATATCTCAGCATTGCCCGCAGTTGCATATTCTGCTCTCAGGCAGTGGCCTTGTTGAGCATCGTAAACGTGATAGAGGAGGAAGATTGGTCTATGGTATAGGAATCATATCATAGGAAGAAGTGTGCCACAAATAACTGAGCCACCATAACAACAATGTCCTTTCCTGCAAGACAGACCGCCAAAACCAATCATATCGCCTGAATTGAATTGAGTCATGATAATAATGGTAGGGAGGAAGGCCCGGCCACACTGGCACAGCAATAAAGTTTTTGATCAATCATAATTTTAAAAAAATTGTTTAATTCTTAAAAAAAAAAGTTAAAAAAATCAATATAAATAATGTTAATTTCTTTAAAATTGTTTTAAATTTTATAACAAACCGCTTAGTCAACAAACACACGTCAAATTAATATTGAATCTTATTACGCTATAGTCCGCTTTTAAGGGTGGACTAATAAATATTCATTATAGAAAAAAAATCACCCATCTTACTTCTCAAATTTCAATAACAAACATGTGCCAAAAACCTGTGACTTATGTCGATGCCATAACACTCATTTGCAAAATAAATCTTCACAGAAATTGCGATTGTATAAACACCAAAAAAACTCAAATTTGAATAAAACTTTTATAATGATGTAAATATTTGATCTGTGAGTTAGAAATCGAATGATTTTTTATAATGATGTAAAGCTTTGATCCCTAAGTTAGGGGTCACACATGCCCAAAGGAAGATGGAAAACTCTTTTATGGCCTCTCTTACAAGGATTGCCAACATGTTGTGTGTCTCGAGGTGGCATTATTGCACAGACTAGAAATTAGAAACTACAAGAGAGAGATTTAGAAATTAAGAGTTTGGAGAAAGACATGCTTGTGAGCCAAAAGAAAGGATGTACCATAACTTCATTACCAACTTCCAAAAAAAAGAATGTGTACCATAACTCTCATTACTAACTCATGCAACATGTGTGTCAAGCCTTTCACTCTTTAAATATTATACATTTTATACTCTGTGCATACAATCTTTTTCATATTTTGAAAATTCATTATTATTTCTTTGAATTTCTACTTAAAATTTGACTAAGTTCATAAATTTTGTTGGTTTTGGTTAATTTCTTTAACTTAGCCCTTCATATTTTTTAAATTTTATTTTGTATAGTTGTTTTTGGCTATCTAATCATCTTTATGTGGTTAATGTGTTGAATAATATGTGGTTAATGTGTTGAATAATACTTGAGTTTCATCCCTCAGTTATTCCACAAAGTTTTCTAAGAAAATTACAACAACCTCTTATCTTAGTCTAATGTAATGGTTTTTTTAAATCCATACAAATTTAAGTATGATATATGCAATAAGTCATATCATTGGTACTATTATAATAAGGAATGGAATATGTAATCTTCAAAAAAATTATCACTTATTTAAAGTATAATATATGCAATAAGTCATATGGATGGTACTATTATAACAAGGCAAATACTTAGCATAATTCCTAGAAGTTGGGGAAAAGAAACATGGAAGTGAATTGGAATAGTTATATTGTCTAAAGACCTTGGAATTTTTGTATTTGAGAGGATTTAAAGTGATATTTTGGATCAGTTAATTAGATCATCATTCTTAGGTGCAACTACATAATGCATCTAATGAAACCTAGTTGGCCAAATCTTTGTGTGAACTTTTAAGTAATCAACATTATCTGACTTGCAACCATGGAAAATTAATAAATTGATGATTTATAATCAATTAATTTCCTTCATATATTTTGTTATAAAATATAAATGATAAATATGTTTAATTATTTTGAAAAACATTCAAAAATACATTAATTAAACTTATTTTGAAAATTCTAATTTCATAAAATAAATACATAACCATGAATATAAAAATAAATATAATTTCTATTAATATATAATTACACAAAGTTTTGAGTATTTTAATAAAAAATTAAAATATTAATATAATTTTTTTATAATTTTTTCAATAAAAACCCTTCTTTAAAATAGTTTAAAAATCCAAAATTATTTAAAATAAAGATTAAAACAATTAAAACAGCTTTTTAATATCTTTTATTACCAATACCAAGCAACTTCACGACTCCTTACCTTCACAAATTAGATTCATACTTTCAAATGTTTTAACGAATATTTTTAAACCTTGAGTTTAAATATTGTTTAATTTTAAATGTTTAAAATATGTACTTTTAAATGTTATAATATAATTTTTTAATGTTGCCTCTGCTCGTGAGAATGTATATTTAAATGTACCCTTTTCAAGGTGGCACCTCCAGTTATCACGATGGAGTGGTCTTGGTTCATACAACAATGCACGTGTCCCATTTAAACAATGTACGTGTCTCGTTTGAACATTGTGCCTTTTAGGATCATGTGGCACGTGGTCTCTCCAACCTGACCTTCCCATAACCTCCAACTAGTTGCTTTTTTGTTTTCGACAGTACTAATAGGGGGCACATGTATTAATTCTCATCCTGGAATGAGCTTGACATATCAAAATTCTGCAAGGATTCAATGATCATTGGGTTGTATAATAGGGTGCAAAGTGTATGTAAATTACCATGCTTCATCCTTCTCAATCTATACTCTGGTCACCTCATACCACATATAGAAGCAGATCCACTCATAGTATCTGTAGAAATACGATGAAGGTGTGATTGTTTACTTGTAGCAATTTGAGTTATACCTCAATTCACATAGCCTTTGGTTCTGTGTTTTAAAGGAAATTGTCATTATAAGTCGTATTTTTTCATTCAGATTTGAAACCCGATGATTCTACCGCAAGTTTCAATTGGAAAACAAACAAAACTCGGATGAGCCAAGGTTAAAATACAGAGTCTCACCATGTAAAGGTGAGTTAATCCAATTAAAGATCTTGTTCTGCTTGAACTTTTTATATGTTTTTCTACTAGGAAAATATTGAACTATACCAAAATATTTGTGTTGAGTTTTTTCTCTTCTGTTCTAGCTCTCTTTTATTTACTAAATGGACAATAAAAATAACAAGAATCCATCATCACCGTGACAAAGAGGATTTCAAGAAAGAATTGGAGGTTTGGGGTCCTATTCATGCATTGGATTTGGGTTCCTTGGATTCTTATTCGTGAAAGTTGAAACCACGGAGTCTGGCCAAGTAAAGTTAATCAAATTAAAGATCTCGTTCTACTTGAGCTTTTTGCTTCAACTTTCAAAGCATAAGATACACTTTTTACTCAGAAAATACATAACAATACCAAAATATATGTGTTGAGTTTTTATTCCTCTATTCTGGCTCTTGTTTTATTTATTGATTGTAATATATCAACAATAAAGATAATAGGAATCACAACATTACTGCTAGGAAAAGGATTCCAAGAAGGAATTGGAGGTCTAGGGTCCTGTTCATTTATTGGATTTCGATAGGAGACGATAAGGGATTGTCACAATTTTGCGTGAAAATCAAACTTCTCCTTTCTCTCATTTGCAATTGTCAGGTAAATAAATAAAAATTTTGCCATAAATTTTCACTCGTAGAATAAATTATTTTCAAAAACAGGAAAATAAAGCAAAATGCAAATAGATTTGGAAGAATTCTTCCAATTCAATTCATAAACTAATAATCAGATCCATTGTTGGATGCATACCCTATTTACGAAATATTCCAGATCTCCTATTTATATAAGTTCTCCATTCAACATCATTCAAAGGTAATCCAAATTTAGGTGTTGAACCGTAAAGACCCAACTCTTCTACAGCTACAAGGAACTTGAAATACATCACCAAGAAAAACTCATGTAGCAAGTATCTTCCTCAATGTTGTACACTTCAACAACGAATGCTTCTAAAGGCAAAGTTCATATTGTTTGTCTTTGTATATTATGCAACAAGTTTCATGACTTGATATTCGTGCAAGCAACATAGATCATGATTTTTCATTCCACCGATTAGTCATGACATTAAGTTTTTCTCTTCTATTAGTCTGGAAAAGTCTCCATGGAAGTCATCATACCCATGCAAAGGCAATATCCCTAGACTCAATCCCTTATCACTTTACATAAGTGAACAACTAAACCATGGCTTGCCAAATATCCATAACTCGGGCTGTCATGAGACAGATTAATAGTCTCACAATCTCATAACAATGTATTTTATCCAATCGCTATTACAAGTAAGTAGGTTGGAATGATATAAGAAGAACTTCATTTCTCTTTTTAAAAGAATGGAGACTGGAGAAGGCTTCTTCGGCGAGTTTGTTATTGCTACAAGAGGGGGTAAAATATGGGAGTTTTGGATAGACCAATGAGGATCCAGAAGCTACGTTCCTCTTCGCAACACCAATAACTTAGGCCCTATTCTATATAATTATAACGCGCATGAAGGAGCTGTGTGGTATGGAGTGGATGAATAAAGTTTACCTGTCATTAAGCTCGTGGTGGCAGCTTTCAGGAAAAATACCATTATCGGTATCTATAGAACGATTCTAAATTCCAACTTCCGAACGAGGAACGACAAGCCCCCCCATCCATTATGGGTCTCTCAGAGTGGTGTATCTTTTTTGCGAAACAGATTAGGGCCAGGTAGATGCAGAAAAAGATGGGTAGATGCAGGAAAGATGGTTGTCCCAAAAGTGAATTCCTCGACCTGAAAAGAGCATCTTGGCATTGAGCTAGATTCACAAAAGCACTATCTCTCAGAGAAGAATGTAAGGATCCTCCTATGAAACAAATGCAAAAATACTAATGAGCACACCCGGATGAGAAAGGCAGAGTAAGTGGAACAAACATGATGTCCAACACATAAAAATGCCCGTAGTTCACAAAATAGTTGTTAAATATTTTACTCGAATTATTGTGGCATGATGTCGCCGGGCATGGTCCTCTCCCTCGATGAGTTGCCCTTGTCTAGATCTCAATCTCAGCCTCCTGCCTTCCGCAAGGGACACCGTACCATTATAGCTTCTCCACTTTAATAATTGAACAAATAAAGATGTAACGGTCTCAGATGGTGTCTTAAAAATTATTCCCCATTGCCTCATTCCCCGCCGTCGAATTCATGCAACAACACCCATATCTGATCGGTGTAATAATTAATAACATATCTGCCATGAAAAACTGTTAAAGTCCGAATATATTGTCGCTTGTTTCCGCCTTTTAACCCGCAATTTTCGTGAATAGAAAGATAGAATTTTGCAAACTTCGAGCATTGAAATAAACTGCAATTTCCTAGAAAATTTACAGTACCACTTGAAACCCATACCAATCACCATGGATGAATGAATGGATGAAAAATCCCCTCCTCCTGACATCTATGTGATCTGTGTGGTAGGTGCACGCCCGAGGAAAGTTATAGTCGGTGTTGACAGTTAGATGGGACTAACATTAATATTACAATGTGCCGCCGTACGACAGCTATAACCCATCATTATCAATGGAAGAGTTGACTATTAATGCAGTCCTAATAACACTTCAAAGTTGAAGTCCAATAGATTCAAGATAAAATGCTCTTAGGATTTATTTTAATTTCACTAAAAATTATTTTCCGTGACTTATGTTAAACATTGCCAATCCAAAAAATAAAAAAGTCAACTATAGAACTAATAGTTAGTCAATCTAATTAACTCTTTATTTCACGAGTCCCAAGCCTTTCTACAGGACTAATAAATTGAGAATACTTCATTGCATTTTTTCCATAAGTTGTAAAGCAAGTTCCCTAGTATTTAGATGGTTATGCAAGCTTATATTTTGTTTTGTCTCCTTTCTAAATTAAAATGAAACAATTCCATGCCATGCTTTACACCCCCATTGCCTTTCAAAAAAATCTTAGATTTTCTTCATTTAATCAATATCTAGTTTACAACTTTCCACCCACATAATAAAAATTATAATGAATTCTAATTAATAGTTCTAAGCTTCATAGTTAACTTTTATAACTTTTATACAATTCTTTTATATATATATATATATATATATATATATATATATATATATATATATATATATATATATATATATATATATAATTCTCTTCAATATGTGATAATTATATGTAGATAAGTTCCTTTCAAATGAACATAAAAAAATATATTATTTAGTAGATTAAATATGTAATATATAGAATTAGTTGGCATAACTCGAAGCTTCACAACAAAAATAAAAATTGGATATATCTTCTCACTACTAGAATAAAAAATTGAATTAACTTTACTTCCTAACAATAAATGTATATCTCCTATATTTAGTAGGGACATCACCACTTCAGTGCAATTTGTTCTAATATATTTCCATTTTTAAGAAAATTTTGTTTACTTTCATATTTATAGAGCATAATTGGGTATTCAAAATGGTAACCCATGTTTTTAAAATTTGGATTTTTATGAATTTTTTGTTCCTTACATAAAACATTGGACTTTGCACTTGAGTTCAAAAGAGTAATATAAATTATTGCTCATTACATGGAAAAACATAACTTACATTCTACATCCTAGTATGAGGGATATGTCTAACCTAAGTATTTTAAGTCAATATAACTAGCATACCCTCTAAACAAGCAAATGGGAATGTAGAAGTGATTCAAGGGAGCTTTTCAAATCAATGTTCTTAATAAGAACCCTAAAGATATTGTAATTTTTTTTTTTAATTAACTTCTAAGCTATGTATTTTCCATGAGCATAGGTGGGTGGTATGTAGGTTTTTAATAAGAACCCTAAATATATTGTAATTATTATTTTTAATTAGAAGTTAATTATGTATTTTCCATGATTATTCTTGGATAGTATTATGATCCGGATATCTTTGAAAAGAAAGAGATTTTGGCTACGCATCATTCACACTCCAGTGCATGCTTAAAGGGCCTCCTTCACCTCAGTTATATACGAGAGAGTGAGAGGATAACAATTCTCATTATGCATGTGGGATAAATTAGTCTAAGTTTATAAAATTCCATAGGTATGGAAAACACTAGCACTTCCTAGATGGTCACCCATCCCAGTATTACTCTATCCCGAGCGCACTTAACTTAGGAATTCTAATGGGATTCGATGCATTAACGCTATGTTGTAGGCATGTACATAAGACCACTAGGAAATCATTGTTTGGTACCTAACCTCCCTAACCCCTCGCGTAGGTAGAGTAATATAATTCCATGTAATAAAGAACAATATTAATAAGAAAATAAGGAAGAATAAATCAAATGTAAGAAGACCTAATAGAAGCTTCCGCTTCTAGAAGGATTTTCCTCTAGATTGTTCTTTTGGATAGATAGATTTAATATAAATAGAAGTAGAGGGTATGAGAAATATTGTCTCGGATATTATTTTAATAGAGCTCTTCTCTGCTGGAAGTTTCCCCCTCGAAGAGGAAAGTGAACATTGTTATTAGTAATCAAAGTGCTCTTTCTGGTGTTATTCTCGTATTATTCTTGTATTGTTCTGATTATATCATTGCTTCTCTGCCTTTTCTAGTTAAAATATTTATGTTCTGCATACTATTTTATATCTAGAATACTACAAGTGGTATGAGACCACCTTCCTCAGCAGAAAATTGTGGGTTAATTTTTTTTTAGGGTAGAGACATATTATGATGTCTTAAAGCTACAGAGATCTATCATTACAGGCATAAAACCGTTATTGGGGAGTCATACATGCAGGAAATACAAGTGGTACCTAAGCGCACATTTGTTGGTCACCCTTGTAAACCATGTTGGTACCCCTTTGAGTGGTAGTACATTAGACAACACCTGTATATAGATCGACCTAGATCTCTTGAACCCCTCCATAGATAAACCAATACTCTCCATAGTTCCACCGAGAACAACACTAGGGAAGATACTCTCTAGTACCTGGGTAGTCAAGTAGTATGGCTAAGGGTGTTAGAAAATAATAGATGTGCTCATTTAACAATAGAAAATATAGCAATAATGTCACTCAACCATAGGCCGAAGCCACCCCCGAACACCTTAACCTTAATAGAGAATGATTCTGGAAGCAAACCCTAGGCCTAATAGCCAAACAATGTAGCGTACCTCTCTTCTAGAGATAGAATACAAGGCAGAAAGTCCAAACCATAACCAATAGAAAGTCTGAACCTAAACTGAGAATATAGATTGCAGTAGCTGTAGCTACAGCTACTCCCCAGACTTGCACACTTACCCAGTTTCTGTAGTGCGCACTTCTTCACTGCTGCAATTTCGAGCTTTGTGTACCAAATAAGATCTTGCTTCCTGTATTTAAACTGTTTTTCCTGAGCTGTCTGGGCCAACTTCTCTTTCTGGAGGCTAATCACTTAATATTAAATATTTCCTTGAGCTGACTTGTCTTCTAGTGTTATGTTCAATGCTTTAGGGTTTCTTCTTGCTTCCCGGAATATTCTATTCTCATCAAGGTTACATGTGGAGGTAAATACCTTCCAAAGCTACCATAATATCAACAATCCCTCCTAGCTAGGGAGGTATTCAAGGCAATGGTCTTGAACACAAACATACCATTCAACCGGTAGCATTGCATCATCTCTTGAAGGCATACTCCATCTGAGTAATCATGCACGATGTTGAATAAGTCGCTCACTCCACAGAGTGATACAAGGACCATTCTTCTAATCCGAACATTTCGTCTCAACCTATATGCTTTAGAAAATATCGGTCCTGAACCATTTTCTTAATCGAGCCACAATATGTACCTTAGGAAAATACTAGTCCATGACATGTCAACGAACTGTCAACCTGGAACATTCTCCACGGAGAGAATATTTGTCCACCAGCAATCTGTACTATCTAGACCATTCTTCGTCTGGAGAATGCTTGTCCATAAGCACACTGACTGTCTATAACCTCGAATATATATATATATATATATATTAACGTCGTCAATATCTGATCACCAGCCAAATTGCAAGGTATCTGTTATCCCCGATATCTAGGGATAACTAGGAGATCATGTCTCGAGGCCCACATGGTCCTAGACATGGAGTACCGAG
>SNQJ01S0183995.1:13998-32921 GCA_010110895.2 Picea sitchensis | reverse complement strand
GGTTAAAGCCTCTCCAAGGATATATAAGAAAGTTTTCTCATGGTGAAAGGGGACGGGAAAAGGAGAATCACACCAAACTTATGATCTTATAAGTGGTGCTGGAACAAAGATAATTTGGGAGCAAGAGACCTATGATCTCATAGGGAGCAATCGGTGAAGCTATCATCATTCAGATCGTGGATATTTTGAGCAAGGGGTAGACAAGGAGGACTTGACGAAACTTCTGCAATTCATCTATGGTTGTAAGCAATGTTTTGTCCTCATTAATATAATTTGCTTGGCCTGTTTCTTTCTAATTCGTGTTCAATTTCAGATGAATTTGTCTCTTTAGCAGATAGACCTATTTCAGACTAATCTTGATAGAGTAGGAAGTGGTTGTACTTTGTTTGTCTACAGGGCTTATCGAAGAGTGAAAATATTGGAGCTCAACTCGGAGCGTGCAAGGACAAACGCTGGTAAAAGGTACTTATTTTCTCCTTCCTCCTCATGCATTAGTTTGTATAGATCTAAAAGGAAGTCAATGACCATGATAAGCACTTTCTGTCTTAGAGTTAAGAGTCTAACTCTTTGAGGAGATCTACCTGTCCACAGGGAGATTTTCCTTCAACATTAGGAATTATTTCCATGTATGCAGATTCAATCTAGGGTCTATTAAACATCAAAGCGAACACACTACCAAAGTCCCTACTATATAAGAGAAAACAAGCAACTCCCTTATGTTGGAGTTACTTCACACACACCTAGGATTTCTTTTTCCTACATTTATTCCTTGTTTATTAGTCATAATTAGTCATTATCCAGTCTACTATATTTTAGGGGAGAATATTCCACCTGGAGAATATTCTCTTCCAGTTGACACTTCAGTTTGACTAGTTGAGTTGAGTTTAGATGTTTCATTGGGATCATCACCATGATAATTCGACCTTGCCTTGGTATCATCACCAGAGTGGCACATTAGACTTGATTCCCTGATTTAACGCCTGACTACTCTATGTTCAATTAGTTAACTGAAGACTAGTTGACTAGTTAACTCAACTAGGTGGCAATTCACTCTCGTAACTGCCTGAGAGACTAGAATAGGTGGAAGTTCACTCCTGTAACTGCTGGTGTGTGTCTAGATCACTCTAGACCACCACTATGGCGCATTGGTTCACCTCAAGTCGAAATCATTGATTTATACAGAGTATATCAAGTGTAAATTATTCATTATTCACAACGGTTAATGAGAATTCTTTCATTCTTTCTCTCCTTCTTCTTCTTTCTCCAATTATCTCTGCAAATGTGTGTATTATTGTTTAGCTAGATCTATTTTGTGTAGGTTCAACACATTTACATGGTATTAGAGAGAATATGACAGTATGGAATGTAGATACGAATACAAAAAATTCAGGACCAAGCTTGGAGAGAATGGTGAGAACCATTTGTTTCACCTCCACCGATTTATCAACCTCGCAAGCTTTGAGTTGTGACAATAAATCCTTGAATTTTGTAAATAAATATTGGATATTGTCGAAGCTTTTTGGATCCAATGTGAGTAGCTCTACATCCAACATGTGTCCCCTCATCTCAACATGTTTTCCAAAGAGCCCATTGGTTGATAGCACACTGTACAGACAACTATTGGGGAGCTTGTTGTATCTCACACACTCTAGACCAGACCTCTCATATGCATTTGGCGCAGTTTCCATGTTCATGTAGGAGTTGCATGAGCTACATTGGAAAGTTGCAAAGCGTATCCTTCGATACGTACAAGGCACCATCACCTTTGGGATTCATTATGCAACAGACTCTACATTAGATCTCATTGGGTTTACTGATTCTGACTAGGCTGGCGATAACATTAATCGCAAGTCCACATATGGTTACTCACTCAGTCTTGGTTCTGTGCCTATCTATTGATCGAGCAAGAAGAAATCTGTCATTTCTCTATATTCAGTCATGGCAAAGTACAGAGGAGTAGTTAACATAACCATTCAGGCTATGTGGCTACAACATTTTCTCACTGAGTTGGGCATTCAGTTTTATCGGCTGATCGTCATCTGGTGTGACAACCAGAGCACTCTGAAGTTCTGCAGAGATCCAATTTAGAGGAAGCAGATGAAGAACATCGAGATCCACATGCACTACATCCAGGACTTGGTACCCGAGGGGATCATCGACTTACAGTTTTTTCCTTCAGCAGAACAGACGACAGACATTTTCACCAAGAACTTCACTGAGCAGAAATTCCATTCTCTGCGAGGTCATCTTTGAGTGAAGGACACAGTTTCCTAGAAACTGTAGTTCTTCTTTTTACATACATTATACTTTGAGGGGGGGTTTTTCCCATGAGTTTTTCCCTCTTTCCCCACTTTATTTTCAGTGTATCTTTTGTACTTGGGTACCTAACATGGCCTCGTTGTTGGGACCCAATCTTTATTTTCACCATAGTGATGTTTAGAGGGGGTGTTGGAGTTACTTCACATACACCTAGGATTTATTTTTCCTAAGGTTATTCCTTGTTTATTAGTCATAATTAGTCATTATCCAGTCTCCTATACTTTAGGGGAGAATATTCTCTTCCAGTTGACACCTCAGTTTGACTAGTTGAGTTGAGTTTAGATGTTGCATTGGGATCATCACCATGCTAATTCGACCTTGCCTAGGTATCATCACCAGAGTGGCGCATTAGCCTTGATTCCCTGAGTTAACTCCTCACTAATCTATGTTTAGTCAGTTAACTGAAGGCTAGTTGACTAGTTAACTCAACTAGGTGGCAGTTCACTCTTGTAACTGCCTGAGAGACTAGAATAGGTGGCAGTTCACTCCCGTAACTGCTGGTGTGTGTCCAGATCACTCTAGACCACCACTATGGTGCATTGGTTCACCTCAAGTTGAACTCATTGAGTTATACAGAGTATATCATGTGTAAATTATTCATTATTCATAACGGTTAATGAGAATTCTTCCATTCTTTCTCTCCTTCTTCTTATTTCTCCAATTATCTCCGCAAATGTGTGTATTATTGTTTAGCTAGATATATTATGTGCAAGTTCAACACATTTACACCTTATGATAGGGAAAAAGGAAGTAAGGATCTTTCAGAGACGAGAGATGAGGCCTTCAACGAAGAAATGAGAAAAAATTATGATAACCTTCACCCAACAATACCCCAAGGTGAAAGTAAGAGACCGCAATAAAATACCTTCCCATTTCATTTAAGTGGATATTGAACATCCGTTGCATGTACCATAAGGAACCTTCCTTGTAGAAGGAATCCCCCTTGCAGTCACTTGTGTAGAATCCTAGGAGAGGTTACTATGTTTACCAATTCACAATGAATAGATGGGGGGGTACAGTCAACAATCAAGATGATAAAATGGGCATGGTAATACCAGACACAAATCCATGACCTAAAACTAAGAATAAGTGGTGTCACTTCAAGGATCTACCACTCTTCAAAGCCCTAAACTTACGGTAGTCCCACTAGGTGAACGAAAGAGGGGAAATATCAATCAATCACTTCACTTGACCTCGTGTTTGACTTCTGTGTGAAATGATATTTCCTTACTAACATTAACTGATACTACTAGATTTTACACTCTCTAGTATTTTATAGTCTTGTTTCTATGGACTTGAATAGTTAACTCTCCACCCTACTATCAAGGTCCTAAATTCCTAGACTTGTTGGTTTTTTATCAAAGAGAAAAAAAGTCTAATTGATTTTATATTATGTGCCTCATTCCTTTTAATGGTTGTTTGTTACTCAATAGGGTAAGTGAAAGTCTACTAGATGGTCTTATGACTCGACTCTAAACCGTCCACAAAAATGAAATGCAAAGATTTCATTTTCGATGAATGTTATCTATGGTAAAGAGGAGAGACTTTTTCTTTTCTAGATGCATATTCCCAATGCAATTTACTTCTCTCTAAAGTGAAAGCTTGAACATGTCCCTCTAGAATGAAAGATTTTTATTTTGTTTGTTTTTCAAATGCAATGGAATAACTTCAAATGCAACTCTTTTTTTCTTCCTTACTTTAAAAAATAATGAAATAATTCAATGATGATGCAAAGGATCATGAACCAAAAATACACAAACAAAACATGCACCTAAAAATTTGACAAGAAATCAAATAATTCAAATGCAAGAATGCCTCCAACACACTTGTTCAAACAAGAACCCAAAAAATGTAAAGTAAAGGGAAACCACTTTTTGAAACCTCAAATTCAAGTAGAAAAGATCAAATATCAATGAAAAGTTGCAGCAAGTCCAAAGATCTCATGAGTACACTCAAGGGATCAAAATTTTTCCCAGAGGGTAGAGAAACTTAACAAAAGGATAAATCGACATGTGATACAAACAAGTAAAAGGACTCCAAAAGAAAACATGTAAAACACCTACAGGGCCTTGGAATCAAGGTGACAAAAATTTGAATGCTTACAACTAAAATAGATCAAACTATTGATGACATAGACTCATCTAAAGGATTGAGTTAACCTAGGAAAATCATGTACACTTCAAAATTTGATAGGATATGGAAACTCAAAGGAGGCAAAAAAAATATGATAATCACTAAACTTTATTAATCAAAGCCACAATCATGCATGAGGGACTCTGATATAAGGTTTTGAGACAAAAATATGACATAAATGTGGAAAGGCAAGCTCAAAATCCATTCAAATAAAGGATTATTGCCCCTGTAATACTGCAGATAGGGTGATGATGAAGGTTTCATCACTCCCCCGGACACTGAGAGAGGGGGATAATCAGGATGTTATTGCCATGTATTCCCTTATAGAGGGGGGATGAAGTCTGGAAATTGGTGAAAGAGACAAAAAACTCACCCAGATCTGAGAAAGGGTTGGGTTCTTGACTCAGTAAGATTCCTAATTATGATGAGGGAAGGGGGGAATTCAAAGAATATGCATAGAATCCAAAAATATCAAGCAACAAAAAAATTCAAAATTTTAAGAAAATGCCCAAGGGAAATATTAAAATAGGTGATCTGGGTGAGTCAGGTTTCTGGGTATGGAATTTTTTTTCCTGTAGATAGATGAAACCCTCCTTGGATTAAGACTCCTTTGATCCAATATAGAAAGTAACAAATGGTTCCCTATACCTTCAATCTAGCTATGCTTTGAAACAAAATGAGAGAAGATGAGATAATGGGATAGATGAGCTACCTTATTTCAGTCAGTTTTCCTCATTTCTCCAACCCTTGATCTTAATGTATGAAATCCCAATGCAAGAGAAATCACACGCAGAGATAAAGAAACAGCCTTCTTCCACAATATATTGTTAGGGAGAAATAGAGAACTATATATTGTGAAGGCAATGAAAAATAGACATGCATGAAGAAGCAAACATAGGCAGCTTGAGGAGAGAATAAGACTGGGGATTACAGTATATATGGAAAGTAAAGCACCTGGCTTTGATGTTGTTGACGTTGCAGTAGCTCATCCAAGCTCTCCTTTCCAACCCTTTGAATGTCACAAGACCAACATTATGATACTCTAAAGTTATTCCTCCTCTGTCACCTAAGAATGGCCTTCATTATATAGGATTTGAGGCATAACAATCATAGGGTATTTTGGGAATATGGTTAAGGGTTTAGCTCATGAGGTTTGGATTTGGATAATCAAATGACAATTGATTTTTCCTAGGATGGAGCAAAGATATGTGACTCGAATCCTTGACCAAAACCAACTCAATATTCCCGGATCTTACCTATAAAATAAGGTCTGACTGGTTGTAACCACTTAATAGCTCCCCTAGGCTGAGGAGACTAGGCGATAATATTGCTCTAAAACTAAGCAAGGAGTGATGACAAAGGTTCATCCTCCTTTGCATATGGGTAGGGGAGCAATGATACTAAAAAAGGGTCGATAACTTAAGGTGAAATATAGTGTTTCAAACTTTAGATGATATATTTCTCCCCCAACTTCTGTCTAGGGATCATGAAAATATTTCCAACATGGTGATAGTGCGACGCACTTGGTAGTGTGACAAATATGTGTGTAACACTTTGACAAAAGAAGAACTTTGATGAAAGATCATTGATAAAAAAATGTTGGTAATCATCCTGGTAGAGGCCATTTCTCCAACAAGACCATCAACACAAGCATTTTTACCCATTAGACTATTCATATCAATAAGAGAGGGATAAAGTAGGACCAGACCAATAAATGACCCTAATGCAGCTCAAATGAACAAGCCAATAAAACTTGGTTTCTCTCAAACATTTTTTTCCATTGGTGAGCAAACCAAGCTAGACCCTAATGTTCAAATACTCATGTGGGCATCATGGAAATATTGATTGTATTTTATACTTTTGGTTACATTATAAAGGGGTAGCTTATTTGGGTGGGATGGGTTAGGTTATGTAGGGTTTATATATTTAGGTTATGTATGGGTTTATAAAGGTGATCAGACATCATCCTCGTTCTAAATACATCTATAATTTTTACTAATTATAATTTTTTCATCTGAGGGAAAACATTGTTTTCTCAACCTTTACCACAAAAATTGACTCCACATAGATATGTTCTATGATTTAGAAATATATGTAAATGAATCGATGTCTATATTTCGACAAATTTATGTCTAAAAATGGATAATCTGACACCCTAGTAAAGTATGAAAATAATCATAATTTCAATGATGAGAGTCAAATCAACAATCCCATCACAATTTTACGTTAGATATGAACGTCAATATATTGACATTATTGTGTTTTTATTTTATTTTGGATGGGAGTTATTCAAGGCCAAAATGAGCGAACATGTCAAGACTAAGCACTGCTTTTAACCACAAATGTAAGGGTTTGTAAAGTGATTAAGTAGAGACTTGGCAATTACATGGCAATGGGAAATTTTTAAAATTTCAAAAGAAAATGCAATTTCAACAATTGATTGATTGTAATTAATTTCATCAATCAGAAATTGCATATTCAACAATCTCAACATTTTCAAGAATTGATTGATTGTTAGTTTAGCAATTAGATATTGCAATTTCAACAATGAGAGACCACAATTTGTAGATTATAGAAATCACAATTTATCTAATCATAAATTTCAATTTCAAAGACCAAAAATTACAATTTCAATAGTTTCAACAATCGATTGATTGCAATTTCAACAAATTGAATATTGCAATTTACAAAATTAGAAATTGTAAGTTCAACAATTTCAACAATTCATTGATTGTAATACCATTAATCCAAAATTACAATTTCAACAATCTAATACTACAATCTTGACAAATAGACTATTGAAAAATTGCAATTTCAACAATCACATATTGTAATCTTAACAAACAAGCACTTCAAGAGTCAAAAATTGTGATTTCAATAATAAGACATATAATTTAAACAATTCAAAAATAAACACATATACTAGAAATTGCATTTTGGTGCTTTAAAATAACAAATCTTACATCTACATTTCAGATCACATGAAATTTTTAAAATGTTTCCAATTACAATAATCAAGTTTACAAATATGCTTAGGTAATGATAAGGAATATTTCTACTCATTTAAAGACCTAGATCCAAACTAAAACTAGATTTGGATTTGGATTAGATTTAAACCATTTAAATTAGGTATAAAACTAATGTGTGTATGTAAAGAGAAAAAATGCACATATTTATATGCATACCTAGTATTAGCCTACTGGTATACACAATGCATAAAGAGATAAACCAAACATGCATAATGTTTCATCTTAAGTGTAAGGACATAATTACACTTTATGCATTCAAATGTTCCAAACAAAAGAAAGGATTTTAACATGTGCCATGTGAATTTAGCATAAAGAGATAAATGAAACATGCATAATGTTTCATCTCCAAGTGTAAGGCTGTATTTTACTTTAAACAGTCTCAAATGATTTTTCATTAAAAAAACGATTTTACATATTTTCATAAATTTCCTAATAATAATATAATAACTTAAAAATAATATAATAATTTAAGAAAAATAGTCTTTCTATTGTATAGTACCTCAAATCTTGCACACAATAATAATTTCTAACACACAAAATGAGAAGAAATTTATAAGCATCAAAGTTGTACTACATTTCATCCTATATTTTTTTATAAACATTGTATTGGGTTGACATAATGCCATGTGAACCTTAATCATGAACATTACAAATCTCCCTTCAATAAAAACCCACTTTGTTTTACCATAAGTTTTTTTTAACTTAAAAAAATGATTTAGGTTTTTAATGCTTTTGTATTACATTTCATCCATACTTAGGTATGTTTTTTTATAAACATTGTATGGGGTTGACATAATGCCATGTGAACCTTAATCACGAACATTACAAATCTCCCTTCAATAAAACCCACGTTGTAAAATTTGTTTTACCATAGAAGTTTTTAACTTAAAAAAAATAATTAAAGAGTTTTATGTTTTGTATTACATTTCATCCCTTAGGTATGTTTTTATAAACATTGTATGGGTTGACATAATACTATGTGAACCTTAATCACGAACATTACAAATCTTACTAAATTACAAGCCACGTTGTAAAATTTGTTTTTACCATAAGTTTTAAAAAAAATAATTAGAAATTTTGATAAAAAATAATTAAAATTTTAATACTTTGTAAAATTATATTTACGTTGTCTTAATAAATATCAAACAATATATACCATAAACAAATATATACAATATAGAAACATCACAAATCACAAATAAAACAATATATTTCTATCACAAATCACAAATAAAACAATATATTTCTATTTATAATTATGTTTATGTTATTTTAGTAATATAACATGGTACATACAAATACACAACAATATGTTAAAGGCAATATAATTTTATTTTATATAATTATGTTTGTGTTTGTCTTTAGAAAATGTAAATGGTACATACAAATACACAGAGTATCACAAATCTTGTAAAATAAATTACAATGAGAATTTGTATCTGGAATCCTATAAAATGAGGAACATAATAAGTTGGAGGTGGAAGCATTAACAGTTGAAAATTTGAAAAGAATTGTTAAATAATTTTATTTATATATTTGTATTTTTTTTTTTTTTTTTTTTTTTTTTGTATATAATTTTTAAAATGTTGTAAAAGAAATAAAAATAAAAGATATTAACATTAAAAGATAAAATAAAATATAAATCCATTTTATATTAAAAATGCATGCAAATTTTTAAAATAAATGGGGTACAGTTTACATGTTTAGTTGACTAAATAATAATAAAAATATACTAACATTAAAAGTGAAAATATAAATCCACTTTGTATTAAAAATGCAAAATAAATATAAATATCTTTAAGGTAAATGATACTAACATTAAAAAAGTATATATATATAAATCCACTTTATATTAAAAGTACAAAATAAATATAGTATTCTTTAAAATAAATGATTTAAATTTACATTCTAGTTAACCAAATTTACAAGAATAAATTAGTATACTTTGAATTCATATAAACATTTCTTGAGGCATGTCCCGAGGCATCATATGGTGTTGTAAAACAAGATTTAGCTTCCATATCAGACTAAAATCTTTTTTGGGTGGAAGCCCACACATATGAGAAGGAAATTCGTGAACAATTTTCAGCTATATTATATTGTGAAACCTAATTAACTATTGCTTAGAACTATCTTATTACCATGCGGTTCTCACTGCTTTAAAGAAGGCAACGATGTGTTTTTGTTTTGTTTTTATTGGAGTGAAATATCCTCATTAAAAAGTTTTAAAAAAATTAGGGTAATTCTTTTTGTTTCGGGATATTGAAAAATAGGGTAATGCTTATAGATGCAACAATACCTATATAAAGGTGTTATTCAATTTAAAAAAAAATTGTTCACATGACTTTATTATCTGTTTATTTCCTATTTATAAAATAATATTATGGTATTTATTCATTCGAGTTGAGAATTGTTGTATATTTGTAGTTAACGGATAGGAATAGGAATTGGGAGAATCTCTACGACTGACATTCAAAGGTTGGTAGATTGGTCGATTGCGGAATACACAAATCAGGACAGTCTATATTTGAAATTTGAATTTGTTTTGAGATGTGATAATGAATATTAGGGTGTAAATAAAAGGTTATGTCTAACCCTTACAATAACAACAAATTCTATTTAAAAATAAAAAGAAATACAGAAAAACAATTTAAGGAAACTACAATAACATGCATATACTATATGCTTATCCATATAGGTATAGTTTATATGGCAGAAATGATCAATAGAATAAAATGACTAATATAATTATATGCGATAAATATATATTAAAATAACATTAAATCTATAAAAATCTTTTAAATTTTATTACTTAAATGAACATATAATAGATATATATAATATATCAGCATGGGGTCAATGAGGGGACACAATCCAAGCACCGATGGGTCCTTGACCCTCCCCACCCACTCGACTTCCAGATCTGCCACCTCACCTCTTTATGTGATTTATTACTTGTCATTGTCTCTTCCTCGCACTTGAGTATCTTTGTCCTCGCATTCACGTCATGACTCTGCCTGCTCCTTACCAGCTTGAGTCCATTGTCCTTCACATGCGGTTTGGGAAGGTGGCGAAGCAAAGGAGTTTGATGGACAATATGGCCCATATCCACACAATCATGACAACACTCCCCATTTATGGGACCTGTCGCTAGATAGTTATGCCATCTGGGTGCCCTTCTGATTGCATTATTGTTTGTTTATTGTTGCTTGTCTCTCATGTTCCTCAACAACTTCCTTGTTGCACTCTGCGGTGGGAACTTTCTCTCCTTTCTCACTTATGCACCCTGCACTCCGGTTATCCACCTTCTTCTACATGGCTCAAGGCATCTCTTCCCGTAGTGGCCAAGGGGGAACCTCTCGCCGACCCAAAACCCAGTCAAGCTTTCGATTGGTGGATGCGGAACAGAATTCTATATGGGAGACCTATCGCTCAGTCACCCCTCCGGAAATTCAGTTGGAAATGGATATGGTCAAGGTCGATGTTCGGGTTTTACGGAAGTTCATCTTGGACGACGAGGTGAAGGAGACAACCAACTCATGGGTTCTTGACACTGGTTCTATCGTGGTCGGTCCTCGTGGGACCAACCTGAAAACTATGGAAATCGGCAGAAACTCTGATGGGGTTTGTTGGACCACCATGAAGCCCTCCAAGAGGTCCTCCTGCAACTCGATGACATGCAGCTCCAGATCAAGTTGATCAACCACAAGTTGAATCTGATTGTTGACAAGCTGATTGGCATGGATTTGTCCAATATGGACTATGCTCAGCCCCAAGTCCCAACGGCAGCAGGCTGAAACATTAGCTAAGTTTTATGATGTTCCTTCTATGGTTTTTGTTAAATTACCAGTGAGGCTTGGGTTTACCACCTCTACTTATTAGCTTAAATAAGGATAGAAGTTCTCGCAGAGGAACTAGGAGTTATTCCTACTTTAGTTTATCGGTTATAGGCCTTAGATATATCAAATAGATGTTGAATAACAATATTATGTTTGTTGTTGAGTGCGGTTTCCTAGTAAGGAAGACCAATGATAAATGTTTTGTTTATTTTCTCCCTATCAGTAATACAAAGATTTTGGATTATTCAAATATATATATATATATATATGCTCGATATAATATCTTAAAAAAACTATGTTTCAAATTCTAATTACTTTATACACTTATATAGAAATTGATTATTTTATATTAAACCATCCTAGATACATCTTAACTCTGAATCTATCAAAGTCATATAAGAATCAAATTTCTCTAGGTGCAAATCTTTCCCTTAAGTTTTGCACTCTAAAATGAGTTTGCACCTTGAAAGGTGATCCTCTCGAAATTTTTTCGAGTCAAAGGTTTAAGATGGATCTAGGATGGTAATTTTATATTCTCATTTTATGATACATAAATAAATATTATAATTTATAAATACACAAATATATAATAATTAGATTAAATTTTTAAAAATGGAAAAAATCTTCAATTTAAGGTTAGACTTATATTTGTTGTGGAGCTTTATGGAAATGAACTATGTAGGATGTTTTGAAACATCCAACATTTTGGGTGAACACTCCACCCATCATCGTGGGATTACCACCTCTCCTAGCTCTACCACGGATCCTCATCCTAGAGTGAGTTCTTGCTCTTCATTTTCATCCATCAACCTTGGTTACAACCAACCTTCAGACCATTTTTCTCTTAACAACGCTCCATTGATCAATTCCTGAGGGCACATTAAGGTAACCCTAACCCTAACCCTACCCTCTTGATCATTAATTTTGATCCACTTCCAAACTTAATTCTCTCTTTATCTCATTCCACCTAATATTTCAAAGGCTCCTTTAACAATGAATGAACACATTAATTCAGATCCAGTTCCTCATTTCAACCAGTGGAGCAATTCTCTTCTTGAAAACTTTGATAATATGTTGCTCACATCTTATTATACCCCGAGTGTCCTCCACACTTTACTATATAAATATATAGGTACTGATAATTCCACGTTAATTCCTCATAATATTCACTTTTTGAAAAACCATCCAAACCTTGTCCCTCTTATCATCATAGTTAACTCCAATTCTACTAATGAGCCTTATCATTCCCAAAAATGCCCCCCCTCCTCTCCCATTAATTCTCCATCCATGGTTATTAATATGTCATCGCTCGATCTAGACAAACCTTCTCTTCATCTTCTTCAAAAGGTTTAATTATTCCATTGTCCCTCATTGTATCCCTATTGAAGACAATATTTGCTCCATTGAATGCATAATGCAATATCTTCACACACACAAAGATGAGGAAATTTGAAAAGAACATCAATGAATTTTACATCATTCTAAACCTCCCAAAACTAACTTAACAAAAGATGAATTACACTCCATTTGTCGCCTTAATGAAAACCCCAATATGATTATCTTAAAATCCGAAAAAGGAAATACTATTGTCATGATCATGAATACTTTTGACTATGAATCCAAACTCCTAGACCTTGTTTCTTCCTCCTATTATAAACCTTTATAATAAAAACCCTATTAATCTCATAACAAATTTGGTCACTAAAGCCATCAAATCCTCTTCCTTGGAACCTATCATTCAAAAGAATCTTATTCCTCATAACCCTCAAACCCCTAGGATCTATGGCCAACAAAAAATTCTTAAAAAGGACATCCACATGAGACCCATAGTGTAAGACACCCAACCCCCCAAATTACCTTTTAAGGGATGGGGTATAAAAGTTTCAATTTTTTTCTCAATAGCCTCAAAGCCTCCTCTAGAGGGTTTTCCATCATCTTCTACTGCAGCCAAGATATTTCCAATGGATGTAAGTATGCCCAAATCCAATCTCATAGTTAAAAGTTATGGCCTTCCAAAGTTCTCAGGCCTCATTGGCTAGGTGCCACCTCTTTTCCATGTGGCACCCATGTGGCTTCCTATCCTAAGTGTCATCTGATGTGTAATAGTCATGGCTTCAACATGGCACTTTCCCCATGGTTCACCGAACCATGGTTATGATCCCATAGAACCTCAAGTCGTCATCATCAGGATTTTATTTCCATGGGTCACAATGACCCCAACCAAACGTTCTTACGACGATCCATTAGTTAGGTCTATTCTAAATCTGACAGTCCTCACGTCGATCATCCAATGGATCTAATCGTGTTGGCGATACTAAATGGCATAGAGGTTAACGTCCAGTCTTTGATGTGCCTTACGGTACAGAGGTGAGACCCACCAGGATCCATGACTGAGATTCAACCCCACCTTCTCACTTATCAACGAATGTTGTTTCCCTCCATCTTTCATCATCATCAATGATCTTTTTTCATTGGCGATCGAGACGCAGACCATCTCCAAACCTTCATGGAAGGCCACTCTTCCAGCATTATGGAAAAATATCACCGATTCCGAAGATCCAATGGTTTAGGTTATGATCAAATACCTAAGGACCTCTTTGACCTCTGGGACCATTATGGTTCCTCTAACCAATCAATAGGTGACATATGTGACCCCAACGTCCATTTCGTTGTTGTGTTGGCATGCCACATCACTCATTACGTCGTCTTCCATTCTATAAGTTATAAGAATTTTTCAGGAATCTACGGTGGAGATTAACTTCGATCTACCACCGATCAATGAATATCATCACATCACCGATGCCTTCGTCTTTGTCATATTTTTTTTCCAACACACAACCTTTCCAACCTCTTAAACTTTGAAGAATGAACCAGAACTTCTCGAATTTTTACCACCATGTTTCAAAATCCTCTTGAAACATGGCGTCATCTACATGACACATGGCACCATCACCACCTAAAATGTGGAATTCATATTTCCCACATAATTTCATCTACTTGGGTGCAAATAATCGTACTTCACCAATGGAAGGGTCCTTATCTAACCTCCATGAAAACCAACTATCACGATCCTGCGAGGAAAAACAAGGGGTCTTTTAGGGCTTAACTTTTGATACGGTCGGGGACTTAGCCAATTTTTCATGAGGGTTTTCTCCAGTCCTTTTCAATACCTTTGAGTTTTGAGATCTCTCACACGGGTCCAAGGTAATCCATTTCCTACCCAGAGTGCCTCTATTTCAGCGTACCTTGAAAGTATTCTGTCATTGCATGGATCCCAATACTACGCTACATGAGATTGCGCCTTATATATATATATATATATATATCTGGTCCACCGCCGAGATTTGGGTTCATATTTCCACTAGAGATATAGTAGGGTTTTGATTTATTTAAATACTCAAACGAATATACAAATTCATCTCCCAAGAATTCTATGGAAAAATACTTGCAACTATTTTCTAAATATAGATATTACCATACAAACCATGAAAGCCTATGTATTTCCTTTCAACACACAAATTAAATAAGAGTTACTTATATATAAATTTGGGAGATGTTGGCTGGCTTCTTGAAGGGTGTGTCACTCTCTTGGGTTCATCTTTCCACTAGAGATATAGTAGGGTTTTGATTTATTTAAATACTCAAACGAATATACAAATTCATCTCCCAAGAATTCTATGGAAAAATACTTGCAACTATTTTCTAAATATAGAGATTACCATACAAACCATGCAAACCTATGTATTTCCTTTCAACACACAAATTAAATAAGAGTTACTTATATACAAATTTGGGAGATGTTGGCAACTACTGAAGGGTGTGTCACTCTCTACCCAACCATAGTCAGGGATGCACAAAGCACTGTTACATCCAGCTAACCTTGAGCCATGATATGATGCCATAAGAGTACAATTGGTTTCTATGCAAGTTTCCAAGGAGCATCTATTACTTCTGTTCAATTTTCCTCACACCAGAGTGTTTGTCCTTCCACTGATCCCATGCTCAAGCTTCCCCCAATGGATGTATGTATGTCTCCATTCCCCCTCTTACTATCTACCACTTTCTTTTCATGTATTCTTCCTCAAGAACTCATGGGTCATGTCAGAAGCTCATTGATGAGTACTTTTTCCCATCCTTCATTGATTCTTGAAGTATACTACCCAACTACCAACTTAACTGGCAATCAATTTTATGGGTTGAGGATGGTTGAGGTTCTGCATTTTATTTTAAATTTATAGGGTATTTCCTGGCGGGGTCATTTAAACTAGTAATAGCTTCCCTCTTCCACCATTCCTCTCATGACATCGTAACTTGTGAATTCCATCCATTTAGTAGTAGTTCAATATATCCCTATTGAATTAATAACCAAACATTTATATTACATAATTTATCAAAGGTCCATTGTCTTTCAATGATCACATAATAGGATCGTCTATAATTTAGGTCATAATAATAATTTTATTTACAAACTGGGGGAAACATGGGTGTTACAATCCCCTCCCCCTTAAAGGAACACCATCCTCAGTGTTCTATATTCCGTATAAACTCTATATACAATAGTGAACAAAAAAGGGTATGCATGTTTCATGGCATCCTCCAGTTCCTAGGTAGCTTCATTTGGACCAAAGTGTTTCCACTACACCTTGAATTGTGCAATGGTTTTGTTCCTGAGTGGTATTTATTTCATGTTTAGTTCCAGGAATTCCCCCTCTGGTTCCACCTAAATCACAGACCAGTCAATTATATGATTAGAATCATGTACATATTTCTTCAGTAACAAAACATGGAAAACATTATGCTCTTTCACTGTGGGAGGAAGTACTAGTCTATAGGCTACATGTCCCATTCTGTCCAAATTTTCAAAAGGCCCACAAAACCAAGGTTCCAACTTGGCAGAAGTTCCCATCCTCAAGGAACTTCTTCTAAGTATAATTCAGAGATACACATGATCCCCTACTCTAAAGTCTTTATGAGTCCTTTTGTTGTATGTATATCTCTTATGCATGTCTTGGGCCACTTTTATATTTTTCTTTATTTGAGATACTTATTGTTCCAACTCCTTTAGCATGTATGGACCTAGTGTAATTATTTCCATTGGGTTGTTCTTTCTGATTGGAATATTTCATTGTCTACCATATAGAGCCTCAAAAGGACTCATTTTCACGAATTTTTGATATCCATTGTCATAGGAAAACTCTACCAGTGGTAGGTATTCTTCCCATTTCTTGGGTTGATGCATCACATGCATCCTTAACATGTCTTCCAATACTCAGTTTACCCTCTCTGTATTCCCATCAGTTTGAGGGTGATAGGATGTACTAAATAAAAAAATTGTTCCAAAACCAACAAACAAAGATTTCCAAAATTCTAAGGTGAATTTTGTATCTCTATTAGATATGATTTCCCTAGGCATCCCATGTAGCCTAAATATTTATTTCATAAAAATATTTGCAACATCTATTTCCTTGCAAGTGGACTTTACCGGGATAAAGTGCTCAACTTGTCCACAACTACCATAATGGCATCATTTTGTTTGGTTGATCTAGGTAATCTTGTGATAAAATCCATGGAGATGGTTTCCCATTTCCACTCTAGAACAGGTAGGGGTTGTAAGAGCCATTCTAGATGATTGTTTTCCACCTTTACCTATTGGCATTCCAAACATTTATCTAAATAACCAACAATTTCATTTTTCATTCCTGGCCAATAAAACAATTTTATAGTGCTTGTGATCATTTTTCCATAACCAGGATGACAAGTGTATGGTATTTTATGTAGTTCATACATGATGAACCTCTTCAAGTAGTCACAATTTGGGATATACAACTGACATTTGTAGGTTAACAAGCCATCATTCAACAGTTGATAACCATCATATTTCATTCTTGTGGGTTCTTATTCTAGATATGTCCTTACAATTTTGAAAAATTCATATGTTTCTTGTGCACTCTTGACTCTTTTATTGATGTTCGATTCATAGTTTATTAGGTCTTCCAAGTGAATCACTTTCATTCTTCTACCGAGGGAATTAACCACTCTATTTTATTTTCCCTTGATGTGTTTGATTTAAAAATCAAATTTATTGGTTGTGGAGCCTGATTATCTTCCTATTTCACAGGTCTTTGTTTTCAGTTGTTCTTATAACCCATGAAGATTGTAAACCCCATAATAATATACACCCCTCCATGTGGGGGGGTTGTAGAGGGTCTTACCCCCCCTGCAGGGCCAGGGTCTGGGGGGCTCATCCCCCCAACTGGGGGGTTCGGGGGTGAATACCCCTACGGAAAAATTTTCTTGTAAATGTGTATTGTAATTTCATAGTAAATCTGGATCGTTCATTATAAGGTCGCAGATCTAACGGTAGAAGTTATGTTAGGGGTTTTTTCCCTAGAAGGAAAACCTATTTTTTGATGGAAATGTATTGCGACTATTATCATGGTGAATATTGTATTTTGAGAGAGGAGACTGTGAGAGAAAGAAGAGGAAGTTACAGTGGGTTTGTTGTAGGTTGTATCCCTTCACTTTGCTGGATAATAAAAGGAAGGACTAGAAATTTATTTGGTAGACGTAGCCCACACTATGTGAACCACGTATATCTGTGTGTCTATAGTATTGTGTATCTTCTGTGTTTTATTTCCGCAATTTTTTTTATTTTATTCCTCTACGATTCTGTTTTTCTAACAACTGGTATCAGAGAGAAAGGTAGCTCACAGGAAAATAGGGTTCTTGGTTTGAGTGGGAGCAATGATGGAAGATGGAAAATTTAGGGTCAATAAATTTAATGGCAAAAACTACCAGTTATGGAAGATGTAGATGGAATATTATTTATATCAGAAGGATCTATTCCTACCATAGAATGGAATAGCAAAGACATTGATGGCCATGAAGGACAAATAATGGGAGGTTCTTGACAGAAAGGCACTAGGAATGCTATGGCTGAGCCTGGCAGTGTCGGTGGCTTTCAATATTTTGAAATAAAAGACAACAAAGGAGTTGATGGACGCATTGGATAAACTTTATGAAAAACCCTCAGCGTCCAATAAGGTATTTATAATGAAGAGATTATTTAATATGAATATGTCATAAGGTGGGTCTATTGCAGATCATTTAAAGGAATTTAATATGGTTACTAATTAGTTAAGTTCTATAAAAGTGGAATTTGATGATGATGTTGGGGCTCTTCTAATCTTGTGATTATTTCCAAAAATCTAGAACGACTTGGTCATGGTCGTAAGTAAATTTGTCTATGGTTCAAACACTTTTAAATTTGATGATGTTGTTGGTGTTATCCTTAGTGAGGAAATGCGACAAAAAATCATAGGTGAGACATCAAGTAATGCGTTAAACATGGAGAACAAAGGAAGACAAAAGGATAGAGAAAAGGGCTCAAGGAACTGTGGGAATTCTAGGAAGGGAAGATCCAAATCCAGAATGGGAAATATAGAGTGTTGGAATTATGGGAAGAAAGGACATCTGAAGAAAGACTACAGAGCTCGAAAGAAACAAAGAGATGGACAACATGAGAAAAATCAAGAAGCAAATGTAACAGGTGATGTGTTACAAGATGCTTTTATTCTTTCTGTAGATAATATTTCTGAGTCTT
>SNQJ01S0183995.1:0-13988 GCA_010110895.2 Picea sitchensis | reverse complement strand
TCAATCTTGTTCTCATTGCGATGCATTGTACTGAGGTACCTGGTTATATTGCACATGGTTATATTATGGTTGCACATTATTGTATTGTGGCTGCGCATTATTGTAGTGCGGATGCACAATATGATACTTTTGTTGTGCATTTTTATATGGAGGTGGTAACTGGTTGAACTGAGGTGTCACTTTCCATGTCATCATTTCTTCTTGCACCCTATAAGTATCTGAAGTTCTTTATCTCATCAGCTCCATCGTCCTACAATATTTATCATCATGACCAACAAACTTGCAAATATTGTAGTATGAACTCTTGAATACTATCTAATACTTATGCATCATTGGACAATGATATGGATCATTCCCATGCATTTTCCCAATCTCGCACTATGGTCCTGCTATTGGAAAAGGGTTTGGTACTCCTGTTTCCATGTACTGCGTGAAAGTTGGAAATTCATTCTTGTGGTGTCCTTCTATTCCACATGTGGTACACCAAACAACTTCTGTTTTATGTTTTCCCTTATTCTGGTTAAGATGAAATGTTAGTTTCTTCAAATCCTCTATTGTTGGATTTGTTTTATGATACTTATTCTCTTTCAGTTGTAAGGTTGTCTGCAGGCCCTCTTCCTGAGTTTGGAACTTCTATTGTCTTAATGGGTATTTCAGATGTGGTAACAATGAATTCACAAATAGGTGTCTATGTTGCATGTCAGACATTACATACTTCAACTTATCTTTGAGAAGCTTAAACCTCTAATCAATATCCCAAACACACTCACCTGATTTTTTATTGATTTCAATCATTTCATTCATGTACTGATCCTCTGAGATAGGCTTCTGAAATTAATTTATCAGTTTTTTTTTCACATATGAAATAGTCCTTGTTACTCCTGGTGGACTATTTACATCTAGGCTCATGTACCAATCCAGTGCGTGGTCTCTTATCATGATAGATAACTGCACAAGTTTTGTATCCTCATCTATGATCTTCTTTGCTTCCCATATCTTATCGTAGATGCATAAATTCTTTTCAGGGTCATCTGATGCCTCTCCCCGAAATTTGGGTAACCTGATCGTGGGATCATGTCCTTCCATTTTGAACTGTGTTGAACTAATACCTCAGTGCAGTTTAGATATTTGATTGTTACTTCCTAAAATGGATCCTCCATTTGTTTCTCCTTTTGTATATGTGTTTCATGTTGTCTTTCTTCCACTAAAATTTGGTTGTCTAAATGGTGGTGTTATTTCTGGTGTACTAGTTGCACATGGGGTTATGGGTTCCACACTCACATTGATATGGATTGGAGTTCTGCCTTTTGTTCCGACCATTGGACCTCATGTTTTCATTTCATATGTTGCGTACAATATTTCCTCAATCTACTCCACAGCTCGAAGATCGTCTACCTCTTCCTCATCACTTGCCAAGCCCTCTCTATCAGTTATGGCTCTCTTCTTGTTATTCATCTTATATTGGTAGGGTGCTACACTGTGCGTCTTTCCAGTTGTTTACATTATCTTCTTTATCTGATCTTCCTCCACCATGATTGGGTTCTTGGATTTCTTCTTCTTTCCCTTATCAATTTCTACCTCCATTTCTCCACTTATTATCAGTGCTTCCCCCCTTCCCCCATGAAGGCAGGTAAATTTAGTTGTCTGATTCCATGGTCATCACACTATTGTTATAAAATAAAATCTTGATTGAAGTATGCAACGATTTGATATACCTACCTCTAGGTCCTTTAAGAAAATCCTTCTCTGTTGCGCTGTAAGACTTTACAGTATCTACTGCAAATTCAGTGATAAACCCTACAACAATGTTGTCTAACTAGAAATCTAATGCGCACATAAATGTGTTGTTAACTTTTTGTAGTTGCATGATATCCACAAGATTCCACTCCATTTTTCTGATTTGATTTGTTGGGTGGTTGTATTTTAACATCAATAGCCACTCATGCAACACATGCAGGAAATCACAGAAAAATACTTCATGCAGGTTGATAAACACGTATTTGTAAAGATATGTGTGTGGTTTTAACTAAGGCTTCTATTATCCTTCTATGAAAACTCAAGTTCCTTTGTTTTCAACCATCTCTCAATCTCCACCTTCATTTGAGTCCATGGTCTAAACATTCCCTTCTATACTTTCATTCTCTAAGAATATTTCATGGATCTTGTCCCCTCAATCCTATGTAGTTCATGTTGGCATAGGGGTAGACCTAGGGTTCAATGCTTAATAGCGCACCAACAAAACCCCGACTATTGGCCCTTTCGGCAACACCTGCGAAGCAGGCGAGGTCTCACCCGAGGTAGAAGCAGGGGGGGTTACAGGACGCAGGTGTTTGTAACCAAGATGAGACACATATATGTGATAATAACACTTCGCAGGGTATTTTGTTAGCTCTTAGGAAGTGACATACATTAGTTCATTAACCTTGTTCACATCGTCGGATGTACCCAAGAATAGGTCTAGCATAGTAACAAGAAAGACTAAGCACTTCAACCACTTATCACTTAACACTTTGAATCAGATCTAGCATATAAGCAAAGAAATTAAGAAAAGAATACATAGTTATTACACATTCTAATCTAAGAACTAAGAAAAACATAGTAGAGATAACATTGCACAAAGCAAACCATAAGACACCAGATGTGCGTGGTTCACTCTAGTGTGGGGCTACTTCCACCAACCGCTTCACCTATTTATTATTTGTCAATCTCTTACACTCAGTTACTCATGTTCACTATGCCACAAAGTCAAGCTTCACACTAGACAGGATATCTATGCACTGAGCACCAGATCCTCCTTCCAAAACTAGGTCAAGGCAAAGAGTCAACCCTCTATCATGCACAAAGCCTTTACACACATTCATTCTTTGGCACAAATCTACTCAAACTACTTTCACTTATCTCTCCAAGACTTCTAATTCTACCATACATTCTTACTTATTTATACTTTTACGATCCCTTACAATAAGGCCTAAACATGGGAGAACCCATGGGACGACATCCCATAAACCCATTACAAAAACCCTAGAGGACCCCTTACTAGGTCCACATAGCCCGTAAAATCAATGAGATTCGCGATCTCAGCTCCATCTAAGTGCTCCATGCTTGACCAATGTGTCGAAGTTCAAAAGTGGGTCAACTCTTACCAAGGTTTCCTCAAAACTTAGTCGAGGGCCAACATGCCCCCAACACTCACCTACGACTCATGCCACGTCACTCAAGTCTGGATAATGCTGCTTCAAAGGCCTCAAGATTAACTCGAGCTTCTTCGACTTGCTGCTTCACCTAAGCCTCCTACTCAATGATCTCCTGGATCATCTACACTGTAACAGGACCTTCCAAGCGTTGTTCTATTGATGCAACTAGTTGGTCCAATTGCGAGCCCTATCCATCAACCTCTTCGAACACCTTGCAGGCTTCATCGTGCATAGGTTGCAGCTTCTGCGTGACTTCCATTACCTTTCCTTGGAGGGCAGTGATTTATTTTTGTACTGTGGGTTTCTCTTGGGATCTCTTCATTCTTTCTACGGTGGTGAGCAACTTCATCTGCGCCTGCACGGAAAATGCTTGCTGCAGCACCTCCTGTAACTGTGCTTCTAGCTTGCTCAGCTCTGGATCCTTAGTGAGGCATTGATATGTTTGTGCGCTTCTATCACTCATTTTTTTTCACTCTGAGGTGAGGGATCTTATCCTTACTACTATGTTCTTAGCGGTTTCCTCCCTCTGGTCACACAGCTCCCGCGGGTGATTGGTATTTCTTGGGCCTCTAATTTTGTTATTCTAGCTTGAAGCTATTGGAGGGTCTCAAATAGCTTCACCACTTGAACCTCGACTAACCCTTGCTCCTCCTGTGCCAAGCCCGGCACAAAGTGACATGCTTTACTCAATACTTCTTTGACCATGGCCCACTCTACAAGAAACTTATCATTTTCTCTTTGTAGTTGGGATTTTTCCTCTTGAAGCAACACCTGAAAATATTCTCTCTCACTTTCATAGGAAGCTACACTGTACCTCACTACTCGTAATTGTTCTAAGGCTTAATATTTCTCTTGTTTCAAGGATTTTAGAGCCTTCTCCTTCTCTTCCTAGACTCTCTAAAGTCGAGCTTCTATTGCATCCGCAAGTCTTCTCAATTTGTTTGGTTCATCCCCAAATTCTATAATCTGTGACAAGGAAGGTACAGTAGGTACTGCACGGACCAAACAAACAACTTGTTATACTTCCTTCAATTCCTTCTCTATCCTTCCATATATCTCCTCCTGCTTCTCTCCATATCTCTACAAGATGTCCTCGAAAACGTCCTCCATAGCTCTACGAACTAGACTGATATTGTCCTTCATGAGAATGGCATCTAACTAGGGCTTATTAGCACGTGTCTTCTTCCTTGCTGAAGGTTTCTTTGGAGAAACCTTCCTCTTCTGCGGTGTTACTATCCCAACAGGGGGATCATCAAGTGGAGGGCTGGTAGATTTACCTCTTCCTTTCTCTTCTCCTACATCTCCTCCTCCTTGTTCATCTTCTTCATTTTCTTCTCCTCCTGGCGAGCCAGACCCATTATCTTCTGAAACATTGTCCTCCTCATCACTCTCTATATCCTGGACTTCTTCCTACTTTTTCTTCTTCTTCATCCCACTGGACTGTCTGACATGCTCAACCCGGGTGACTATGGGGCTTCCTATGGTGTCAGTGTTGGAGAGTTCTGCATCAGTAACAAGTACAAGAAATTCCTCCAGCCACTCCTTTGTAATGTGCTCCATGTCTTCATCTATCAGCTTGTAATATGACTGTAACTCTTCCTGGTTCTTGTCTCCGCGCGTAGTGATGTAGATGAAATGAGGATCAACGTGGAACTTTTCTATTGGTCGGTACTAATGAAGGGTGCATGGTGTCATGTTCATAAATGATTCAATGGAAACATTTAATTTCTGATAGTATGCATGAAACATGACATTGGATTGCCACTGCTTCATCATGTTGTTGGTGTGCCCAAGGTGGAAATTTGAGCGGCCAACGGATCTGAGGGTTCTATTTTTGGGAAGGTGGCTGCTTCAGGCATTTTCCAAGTGACAAATGCGATCAAAATGATCATCCATCTGTAATCGAATTCATATCCCAAATCCTAGGCTTCGCGACAATCTTTCTCTAGTTCATTGGCAAGGTATTTTGCCCAGTTCATCTACATGCCCTCCACACATTTTCCTGCGAGGTTCACCATGAACCCGGTGTCCTGTGTGGGGCGGTTCTTCCTTACGAGATTTCCATATTTGAGTTGGAAGGTGAGGCACACTATGCCATCCTGTATAGAGGCTACCTTGTAACCTCGCTTTCCTTTTTTGAATTCTCCGTAAGATTCCTTGATGCGCTGTGCCAAGGAATGGTCTGAACCCTTCCCTGGATAAAATTGTTGAGGATCAACACCCTTCACACTTAAGCCTGTGATCCGATGGATCAGTGTCGGATCCACAATAATCCCTTGGTCGATCCACAAGTATCTTCCATGATAGCATGACAGGAGGAGTTTAATGCAAGCATTAACCTCCTGGTGGAAGCCAAAATGCATGACATTCATCACATTCAGCATGGTGGACTGTGCAAACCCCTTAATCCATGGCTGCGAGACAAGGCAAGGATTCTTTTTGGTTCACTTCGTCAAGTAGCGATGGGGCACTAACATAGAATAGTTCTTCCTATCTCCTAAATTGAATTCGTTGTTCTTCAATAGCGGGATCTGTCCTAACTAACTCCCGACTATGCATATTCCTTTTGGAATGTACGTGGTGAAAACTGTGTACTCATAATATTGGGGAGTTCTATCATGGTTAACGACGCCAACCAAAGGTGGAATGTGCTTGGGTAGGATCAATGGGATCTTCTTTACATTATCCATATAACCGTGGTGCTTACTTTGCTACTCATTCACAGGGTTAACACGGCCAGAACGATGTCCATTCGAAGGGGAAGCTTGGAATCCCCTAGTAGACGACTCCTAGACACCTATAGATATCAGTCTATCGGCCATTATCTTCTTAAGAACTTCCTCGACAGACTTCTCCAATTCACTAGGTTCGCCCAACATTCTAACTTTTAAATAGACAGGTCAGGGTAGACGAACGAACATGTGGGGTAGACAAACAGGCGACGAGGTCTAGTTTCAGATAACACAACTCAACACTTGGACAATTTCTCTGTTTAGCTCAATCAGTCACATGTATAAAAAAGTGGTCCCAACGCAACATTCGATGAGTTAAATAAGCAAGGCATCATAACGGATTCTTCCAATGGCTAGGAATGCTTCCATCAATGTGAATCTATTTGTTATGGCGTGGTCTCAACATCCCAAAAGCGATCCACCAGCCCATAAATGTGCTTTATAACTATTCTGGAGCGTCGTTCTAACGGTCAAGGAACCTCCAACGGTCATATAACTTTGCTAGGGAGAAGTCCCATTCTGTGTGGTCCTACTATTCCAGCGAGGTTCAAATCCTATGAACCTACCTCCTGCGAGGTTCCAGTTTGCAAAGTCCTCCATCTTTTCTCTGTAGCTTCTTACAGCTTTTCCAACTTAGCTTTCTTTTTATTGAGATTCCCTTCCTTCTTTCATGTGCTCTTAGTTTCTCTAACTGTTTCTGGAATTCTCTTTCCATTCTTATTCTTATCTTCCCCTAGCGTAGTAGCTTCGAACTATTGAGGTTCCCTCAAGGGGTTTGAAGTTAATATCCTTTCTCTTAATACTTCCTGGGTGGATATGCTTATTTCTTGCATAGATAGGTTCTTCAAGACTTCCTGTATTCTTTCAACCTTGAAAACTAATTCTCTTGCCTTTTGTCCCTCCTATGTTGTTACTTTGTTCTATTGCTTCTACTTATCCTCTCGTTCTTCTATTAGTCGATCTATTTTTCTAGCTATGAAATCCCTTAGTTCTTTCGTTTTATTTTATGTGGTCTCTTCCTCTACTTTTCTTCTGATTTGATCCATCTCAATTCAAGTCTTACCTAACAAAAGTGGGAAGGGGGCGATGTCCCCAAAAAAGTTAATGACTTCAAATTCTTCTTCACTCGATGTTCCATGAACAATTATAGGTACATTAGTAAATCTTCCACATAAGGTTATCATATTACCCTTAAATAATCCTATCCTTCCCAACGAAGGTACCACAGTAGGATTTCCCAAAATTTCCCAAGTGTCTTCTGTCATAATATTCGCTTGTGTTTATTCATCCAAGATACAGTCTATGTCGAAGTCGTCTATTCTTGCACTTATGCATTGTTTTACTTTCATGATCTCTGGTAAACTGAAATATTTATGGAAATCCATCATTTCTTTCAACTGTAATAATGTAGTTTGAACTTCCTTTGATTCTTTCTCTTTATGACTTCCTAACATGCTCTTAGTATCTTGACTTTCTTCATCTCTTTCTTGTCTTATGTTCATCCTTTCAACTTTAGCAATCATCCTTGGACAATCCTCAACCTCATGACCAACAATATTACAACAGAGACAAATAGGACCTGCGCTAGGGCATTCCTTAGAAAGATGTCCCAACCTTCTGCAGTTATATCACAAAGTTAATCCTCTTTCTCTTTTAAATGTTCCCCAACCTTTTCTGTACTACGCACTAGGATCATAGTGTTGGACCTGCAATCTCAAAATCAATTTCTAGGTTCCTGCGTCCACTTATTAGTCCAAAAACTCTTTATATGCATATGAATAACATATCTTTCTTCATTTCCATTAAAATTACTCAAATCAACTCTTTCTTTCAACTGCTCCCTAGCCTTCAGACTAGGACATAATCTATTAAACATACTTAAGTTCATGCTTTCAAAACAAAAAATTTCACTTATCTTTCTTTTGTCAAAGCACAAAGCTTACCACTTTAGGATCTTACCTCTTTTATTTAGACCAACTTAATTTCTTAGCACAAATATCCGCAACTCAAGTAGAGTACTGTGCACTTCAGCAACAGATCTATACAAAAAGCTTCTCTTTTATTTACTTTAGTTCCCAACAATCACAGTTTCAGGTTCTACTAACGAAACCATTTGTTGGCTCAGGGGAAATCCCATTGTTCAATGCTTAATGACACACCAAAAAAACCCTGACTATCGGCCCTTTCGACAACACCTGCGAAGAAGGCGAGGTCTCACCCGAGGTAGAAGCAGGGGGGGTTACAGGACGCAGGTGTCTGTAACCAAGATGAGACATAGATCTGTGATAATAATGCTTCACAAGGTATTTTGTTAGCTCTTAGGAAGTGACATACATTAGTTCATTAACCTTATTCACATCGTAGACCATACCCAAGAATAGATCTAGCGTAGTAACAACAAATATTAATCACTTCAACCACTTAGCACTTAGCACTTTGAAGCAAATCTAGCATATAAGCAAAGCAATTAAGAAAAACATACATGGTTATTACACATTCTAATCTAATCATGAAGCAAAACATAACAGAGATAACATTGCACAAAGAAAACCATAAGACACCAGATGTATGTGGTTCACCCCAGTGTGGGGCTACATCCACCAACCGCTTCGCCTCTTTATTATTTTTCAATCTCTTACATTCAATTACTCCTATGCACTAAGCCACAAAGTCAAGCTTCGCACCAAATAGGAGATCTGCGCACTGAGCACTAGATCCTCCTTCCAAAACTAGGTCAAGGCACAAAGCCAATGCTCTATCACACACAAATCCTTTACACACATCCATTCTTTGGCACAAATCTACTCAAACTACTTTCACTTAGCTCTCTAAGACTTCTACTTCTACCATACATTCTTACTTATTTATACTTTTACAATCCATTACAATAAGGCCTAAACATGGGAGAACTCATGGGCCGACATCCCATAAATCCATTACAAAAACCCTAGAGGACCCCTTACTAGGTCCACATAGCTGACAAAATCAGTGAGATCCATGATCTCATCTCTGCCTGGGTGCTCCATCCTCGACCAATGTGTCAAAGTCCAAAACTGGGTCAACTCTGACCAAGGTTTCCTCAAAACTTGGTTGAGGGCCAACAATTCCAGCCAACAACATAACCATTTGTTGGTTTTAATCTCTCTCACTTCTACTTTTAGTTTGACCTAGGTTCAAATCTGAGCAGGTTTCCAACAAAACCCTCTAAAACTATCATCCCTCCTAGTAAACCAAAAGGGAACAGAATACACAGAGTGCATTGTGCAGTCTCAACCAACATAGTTCTATGGGTGACTGTAATTCTCAAGTGCTTCCATTCTAGGAGTGAGTGGGGATATGGGATTATAATTGATATTCTTCATGCACTCAACATATTATCCATCCAAAATTCCTAGGATTCATTCATATTTTAGACCATGCATGCACTCTAACATATTTAGCTTACCATTCATTCATAAATAACTCATTGACATAAGGTAAATATGATGAATCATTGACAGAAGTAAACATGCACTAAACATCACATATAACACATGTTTTACCGTGGTTCACCCCGTCCTGGGATACATCCACAAATATTTGGCTTCTCTTCTCTTTTATTAGTTCTGGTGCAAAATATAGCGTTGCACACATTACATATTTCTTATTACAAGCATGAAGAGGTTCAAGACCCTCTATGAGGAAGACTATATCACACCAGGATCCTCAGCCTGTGATCTAAGCCTCAAAATATAACCTACTTGACCCTTCTACAACTCAACATCTTTTACAAAAATGGTTCAACTACCCTCATCAAATCACAAAACTAAAACAATTATTGAATTGAAATAGTACTCGAACATAACCACCCCGACCTAGACCTTCTAGGGTCTTATTTATACTATTTTATAGGCTTATATCCATTACAATATTTACCAAAACCCTAACCCTATCATGGTTAGGTTTTACTTCCTATGTTCCTTGCATGCTGCTTCTCTTACATGCTGCTTTTCCTCGCACGTGTTGCTTTTCCTGCCAATTGTTCTTCTCCAAAATTAGGCCTTCCCTTCCAAAATTGGGTCTTTCCTCAAAATAGAACTTCTCCCAACAATGCCACATGACAATGAGGTGGCACCTAGCCAATGAGGCCTGAGAACTTTGGAAGAACATAACTTTTAACTCTGATATTGGATTTGGGCATACTTACATCCATTAGGAAGATCCTCGTGAGTAGGAGATGATGGAAGCCTCTAGAGGAGGCTTTGAGGTGATCGAGAAAAAGTGAAATTTTAATACCCCATCTCTTAAAAGGTACTTAAGGGGTTGGGTTTGTTACAGAGTGGTATCATAGTAGGTTACAACACTTGGCCTTCTTGGGCTCATGAAAGAGTCGGATAAAATTTTATTATAGAACTTTTAAGGGGGAGGGAACCCTACCCTACCCTCTATGACGACCTAAAAGGTCGATATTCCACAGTGTTGGTAAATTTCTTGTACTATGCTCACAATTCTGCAATCAATTTCCTTGATATCTATGATTGGTGGCCCATAATATTTTCTTGAATTATGAAAAATTCCTCAAACAATCAGTTCTGACCTATGCACAGACCAATAGTACCAATATTATAGGCAGGTCTCTAATCTCCTTCCCATAAAACCAATCCCTATGACCAAGCGCTTATTCCTTTTGAGCACTTTACAACTTTTTACCAAGTGGTATTTCTCCTTAGTATAGCGAGAGATAACAATGAAACCACCCTCCAGAGTGTCGTTATGTCTCAGTAAGCAACACGTGTCCCTTGGTGGGTATTACGATACCACCAGCGAATGTTAACTTTATGTTAACTCTCGTGTAACTTAAGTGTGCACCTTTTGATATGAACCTTCGATCCTTACATGTGATACGATTATTGCCATGATACACAATGACATGGATTGTTGATTCGATCGTGATCAATGATCATGATTATAACTTACCCTGTTGATGATTGATCACAAATGCTACAATCCAATGGTGGATCTTGATCGATCTTTTGATCTGATGGTTCCCGAGTCGTTATTTTACCTAGTATATGGAATTCAACGATTTCTTCATCGTGGAAACAAATAAAATATAAATATCATCAATATATAACACTTAGAATGATGTTATATAAGTATCAACCCTTTAGGGTGTCGACCTGCTCATGACATTGTATTCAATCAGCCATAGTGTTACAAGAATGAGAGTAAGGAATTCATAACATGAATAGAATAAATCTGCATTTTTTACATGTTTTAAACCTAAAATAAATGATTTTTTTATATACTAAATAATAAAGTTAATTTCATCTTATAGAATTTTATTCTATATATAGTCCATGATTTAGTGGATAGTTGTTAACTAACAAAAAATGTTGTTATCATCAATTAACCAGTCAATGGAGTTATAGGAAAATGCGTAAGAATAAAGAATGGTGACACATCATGGGATGGAAGAAGGATCCCACAACAAAGAAGAAGAGTTTGATGAAAGGAGAGTGGTAGAAACCCCTTCAAATCTAGCTGAGACTGTGAGAAGTCTCATGGAAGAGATACATACAAATATTTAAGTTCGATAATGAGAGGATTATGAAAGAGAAAGGAAACAAAACTAAAATAAATGCAGTCTTTCTACAAATCTTATTAGATATACGGAGACAATTGTAGCATGGGCTAGTAGCCAGTAATGTGGAAAAACATCTACTTGAGAAAATCTAGAGTCCACTTGAGAATCAAAGGCATGGTCTAGAAAGTAGCAATGCAAGAAGAAACACTCCCAAGAAGGCCCACCATGGAGCCAAGTTTCATGAGAAAGTCAAAGACTCGTCTGAAGAATCCTCTAGTGAAGGAGCATAAATCTCCAAGAAACTATCCAATAGTGAGACTAGTTCATGTGCTTAGAGGAGAAGAAAGAGGAGAAAGCACTCCAAGTGCAGTGACCCTGGAGAATTTAAGAAATCCAAGCCACCCACTTTTGATGGGGAAATAAAAAAGGGGGAAGAAGAAAAATATTGGATACTTGTTCTGAAGAAGTACTTCAAAGTTCATGACTACTCAGAAAACTTGAACACCCGAATATATATATATATATATATATATATAACTTGAATGTAAATGCCTCTATCTGGTGGGAGGAAATTAGAAATGTAAAGGTAATATTTGAGAAGGATATATCTTGGGGTAAATTTAAGAAACATTTCAAGAAGAAGTACATGTCTGAAAGGTACTATGAAGAAAATACTAAGGAGTTCTATGAACTCAAACTAGAATAGGTCACCGTAGATAAATATATCAACAAGTTTTTGGAGTTGTTGAGGTATGTTCCCTATATAAAGGAGGAAAATGGGAAGATGCAAATATTCCTTAGTGGGATGCCTCCATACTTCCAGAATATAATCGATTTTGATTAACCTAATACCTTGGAAGATTCCATTCAGAAGGATAGGTACCACTATGAACAATTCAACCACAAGGTATACTATCCCAAGGAATGGAAGAAGAAAGGTAAAATGGGATTTAAGAAAAAAGGGGGTTAAACCCTCAAAGTTTAATAATTATGGGAATAGTTATAAGATTAGCTTTCCCACTAAAATTGTGAATCAATAAAACTTCCCATCTCAGAGTGGAAATAAAATTTTTGGATCAGCCATGGGAAGGACTAAGAGACAAAGAGAGAGCCATTGAAATGTTGGGGATGAGGAGAAGAACATTTGTTGAGGCACTTACCACACAGATAATCAGATAGTAGGAGATTCTACAACATCCAGGAAGCTACCAGGTTGATTATGTGGCCAAAATCATGACACAAATTCATGCAGCCTTGGATAATAGAAAAATAGACCACCAAGCCTCAGTGGTGGAAATGGAAGGTATGATTACCAAAAATATTATTTCTATTATGATTTAACCTAGTTCTAATTTGAGTTATGTTTCCCCTAAATCTATTGAGAAATGTAAATTACAACAAGTGAAACACGCTAAACCATGGCTGGTACAGTTTCCCACTGGAACAAAGAGGAAGGTAACAAAGGTCATACCAGCATGCCAATTCATTATGAATGGGTTGTCTACTCAAATAACCATGAACATACTTCCCTTAGGATCTTATGACATGTTTATTGGCATGGACTGGTTGGCTGACCATAAAACCAAGTTGGATTGTTATAATAAAAAATTAGAGTGTAACGATAAGGAAGGAAAGAGAAGGACCCTACAAGTAATTCAAAAGGCTATCTCATTGAGACAAATATCAGCCCTTCAAATGAAGAAGTATTGCAGGAAATGATGTCCTTTGTATGTAATACAAGTACAGAACTTTGTTGGGGACCATAAGCCAAGCCTAGAGGACCATCCTATATTGCGAGAATATAGACATGTGTTTCCTAAAGAGGTACCAGGTCTACCTCTAAGAAGAGATATTGATTTCTCAATAGAACTTGTACATGGAGCGGTGGCAATGTCTAGAGAACCTTATAGGATGAGTACCCCATATCTAATTTAGCTTGAATTACAATTGAAGGAGATGTTGGAGAAGGATTATATTCATCCTAGTGTGTCTCCTTGGGGAGAACCAACCTTGTTTGTGAAGAAGAAGGATGGAACACTCGGGTTTTGCATAGACTATGGACAACTCAACAAAATGACAAGTAAGAATAAATATCCGTTGCCAAGAATTGATGACTTATTTGACCAGTTAAGGGGGTGCTACAATTTTATCCAAGATTGACTTGAGGTTTGGATACCTTCAGGTCCATATTAAGGATGAAGACATCCACAAAAAAACCTTTAGGAAAACATATGGGTACTATGATTTTTTGGTGGTGCCATTTGGGCTTACCAATGCACCAACCACCTTCATGTGCTTGATGAATATTGTGCTCAACAAGTTTTTGGAAAGATTTGTGTTAGTTTTCATTGATGATATCCTAATATATTATAAGAGAAGGGAAGAGCATGAAGAATAACTCAAGTAAGTGCTTCAAGTGCTAAGATAACACAAGATATATGTAAAGTTTAGTAAGCGTGAATTTTTCCAAAAACAAGTCCATTACTTAGGCCATGT
>SNQJ01S0183994.1:1430-12233 GCA_010110895.2 Picea sitchensis | reverse complement strand
ATTGTGGAGTTGTTTGTTGCACACCGGTGCTAACTCTGCAATGGTGCACCATTGTCTATTAACATTGGTGCATTTATATATGTTGACGCACCGGTGCGATATAGTCTTATAAATGCACCATTAAAAACATGTATGGGGCTTCTACCGAAGCATTAAAAACAATGCCCACACATGCTCCACCTTGGTTGGCATTTTGTTATTAGTTATTTTTCACGTGTCCCGTTATTTTCTTATGAGAGAAATTTCATTGTCCTCGGGATCCCTGGGCGAGCATCTAGAAGGTTAATGATTGGATTTTGTCTTTTTCCAGCTACAAGCCTTTGGGCCTTTATCCCCTTCTTCCCGTGAAATGAGGGACAACCCCTTCTTGGGTCAATATACCTGAAAATCCCAAAAGTTAAGGAGATGAGGGGATGAAGTGTGGAAAGGGACAACTATAGTCGAGAATGGCATGATGAATCATCAAAAATACCTCCCAGTAGCAATCTTATCCCTAAGGGTGACCCACTTGCTAGGGCGCAATGTCAACCACCAAAGTGAAACAAGGAAAATAACATATTGTCCAAGCAAAAGTTACATAATCGAAAGCAGTAATAGATGCAACAAAATCAAATGCCTCAAATATTGAAATGGCATTCACCATAATACATGGCTTGTACCTCATGGAGCAAGACCCAATGTCTTCTGGAGGCCAGCTAATGTGGTGGATTTTGTCGTGATGAACCTGGAGTTGTGGTGGTGAGGTGGGTCTATGTCTGTGCAAGTGGACATTGTTGGTCAAGTTGTCTCTCGATACTCCATGTCTGCAACCTGAGGGCCTCTCAACATCATCTCCTTAGTTATCCCTAAAAGATGGGGATAACATCTGGCTCCTACTTGGGAACATGTATTTGTCGTAGAGTGCATGAGAACCGCAACATCTCATGGCGAAATTGTGCCTACACTAAAACATAACACTATAAAATCTAGGGTGGTTCTATCACCCTTCGTCCATATACATCAAAACCAAAAATGAAAGTAATATAGAAAAGGAAATTTTAGCATGTTTTCAAAAAATTATAAACTAAACGTGAAATCAATATGAAAGTAGAGAAAAATGAAATATGAAATGCAACTAACTATCATGATCAATCAAGATGCAAATGTAGGAAATCAAAATGACATGCCTACTTACCTCGGGCCTGGGCCCTAAAGAAGTCAAGTGATCTAAATGTAGGGCCAGAGAGGAAACCCATCCACTCGTAATGGCATCTTTCTCTCGTCCAATGCTTTCAAATAATACTTCTCTTTCTCAAACTTATTCTTGATTATATAAGGGCCAAGCCACGAGTTGTCATCTTTTTGGACATATTTAGTCTTTCCCTTCTTCTTGTCCTACACGAACGCAAGACTTCCTTCATTGTAGTTAATGTAAGGGATATTCTCAATGTAAGGATAAGAAGGAGGTCTTGTGTTGACTGCATTTTTGATGGCTTCTTCACGTTCTTTGTCCTTATTATCTTCTTTCTTCAATATTTGGATAGACCCTGGCTCTTTCCCTTGGAACTTTGCAATATTTTTTTTGTATTCATTTGTCCTTGGGAGTACCATGTTTATGCAATCATATTGCATGAAAGGTAAGTCTCGTGGATCATACTCAATGGTATCCATAACCTCATCAATCTCATCCTCACTTGTATAGTCAGGACTGCTGGGATCCATCACATGCCTGTCAACTTGCTCCCAACTATATAATACCTCAAATTTTCCATCTCCCATGGGAATGTGTGGATGGGTGAGATGCATGTTAAGGAAACATTCAAAGGTAGTCGACCAACTCCTTGATAAGATCATTTCCCAGGCATCTGGGACATCAATTACTACTATGTTCATAAGGAGGTTGATATGCGGAAAATCAATCAATAAGACCTTAGTGTTCTACAATAGTCCATAAACCTTGAACCTCTTAGAATCAATGCCACATAAATTTCTGCATGGTCGGGATGTCTTCAAGCCAAGTTGTTCCATTACCTTTAATGACATGACATTTGACGAGGCCCCAGAATCCAACATACGATTATTTAGGTGGAGGCCATTCATGCCCAAGGAAAGATATAAAGGAGGGTTGTTGTCCCTTTGTCGATCAAGATACATGGTGTTCAAAATGATTGGAGGGTCCTCCTTCTCAGTTGGTACCTGTAATAACTTCAAGACTTCCCTCCTCACAGAAGGAATTTTGCACATTTATGTTACAGGAACCGTCATGTTCATCTTCCCAAACATGGTTGCAACATCTATGTTCAACTTAATCTCATCTTCTCTTGGAGTTGATTTGGAAAGAAACTCATGTATTGACGGTGGAAGTGGTGGACCACCTTCTATGTAGATGGAGGAGGAGTGGTCGGTTGTGATGGAGGGGTTGAAACTTTAGTTCTTATGGTGTATGTAAAATATTCCCTCTTCCTTAGTTCCTTCCTCTAATCGTTTGTCAACAGATTTAAGGCTCGGAGTCTCCCCTCTCTTTCTCCTTATCTTCTGGCTTCATCAATATGTTCCTGTGTGATCACTTCCTCTTGGAAGTTACAGATCATATCCATGCCATTCATACTATTGGAAGAATCTTGGTCTCTTCGGGGATACTCATCCTCTCAATGAGGTTCTTGGCATGGAGAACACCATGGTGTCTGCTTTGTGTCAACCATTCCAACTCATTTCAAAGTATCATGGGACTTTGTCTCTTGTTGAGGCCTTGGTTTCCACCCTGTGGCATCTATTTTTTGCCTAGCAAACTGAGGTCTGGTGACATATTGATTTCTCTCCACAATGGTTAATCAGCCCATGATTTGATTATGTGCTTGGACAAACTGAGTACTCATATGATCTATCTTCTGAGTCAAGAGGGAAATAGGATTGGGAGCACTACTACTGGAAGCCTTAGTCTTTGCTTCTGGCTTGGCATGGGGATACTGGAAAGGATCAACCTTTGAGTCAAGGAGATTTTATACAATTTATGCATTGTGCTCCTTGGCTTGTGCCAAGGTTGTGGGCTTCTTGTCCTTCACAATAAAACATATTTTTCCATCGAACGCATTCATATAGAGGAGACGAACAACTGCAACGGTAGGGCGCAAATATGTCGATATTTGATTGTACAATATGTCAAACTTGTTGTCAAATTCACACACTGCCTCATTCTCCTTTTTCTTTATATGATGGAATTAAGCTGCAAGAATCTCATTGTCTTTCTTCGTTATCCATCTATTCTTGAATAACTTGGAAAAAACTTCATAATATGTTATGTGATTGTCAAGTAGCCCTCTGAACCATATATGAGCATCTTTGGTCAAAGATGAGGCTAGTAGCCTCATTGCTACATCCTCATGTTCCACTTTTGCATTTTCCATGTCTCGACCTATGGCATAAAGATCATTGTCTGCAGTTGTGACATTATTTCCTAGAAACTTTGGCAACCATTTGTGAGACTCTTTCGACATTGTGTTGGGGTATCCAGGGATGGTGGCCATATTCAGGGGTTTATAAAGGACTTTTTCCCAAGAGTGAGACAATAGAGCAAAGGGAAGGGTACCATGGAAAGGTTTTGACAACGAGAGACTTAAGCAGAGGCCTTCTTCAGAAACCTTAGAAGGTTTGAACCTCCCTAGGGGAAAAGGCTTATGGGAAGATAGATTTTGGGAAGGTGGAGTCGCCACATGAGCTTCAAGAAGAGTTCATCAAATGTGGAAGGGGAATGTCTTGTTGGCATGTTTAATGGCAAAGTGTGCTTGTCATTGATGGCAAGAACAACAATGACGATGGTATGTTTACAGGTGTTGTAATAGATATCAAAAATTGACTGCGTTGCCCAAGGCTACGGTTCTTGCATATGGACGGACTGGTTCAAGCATGAGAGAACAAGGCAGAAGTAAAGAAGTTTAAGCGGTATGCACGGTACTTTCTTTGGAGCTCTATATTTAGTGTGCCCGTCTTCCTTCTTTCCATGGTTTTTATGTATATTCCTAGAGTTAAAGACGGATTGGAGACAAAGTTAGTAAATATGCTAACAACTGGGGAGCTCTTGGGATGGATTTTACACATGTACGATTCATAGTTGGATGGCAATTTTATGTTGGCGCTTATAAATCCCTGAGACATGGATTGGCTAATATGGATGTTTTGGTAGCGCCTAAATTCCAATGTAAAGTAAATTAAGAAGAGTGCACTGAACTTAAAAAGAGTGCATTTTGATCAACTTTAACCTGTGCAGCGAGGGACAAGAATGATATCATTATTGGGTAGGATATTTGGATGAATTTTTAGTATCTATGGAGCACCTGTGCATGTCTGTGAAACATCAGATGATTGTTATCGTTATAATCAATTATTATGAAAGATTGTTTAGAACGATCATTTGAATTCACATAAACTAATGGATCTTGTCATCATCATTATGAGAAAGAGGACGGCTTGGCCCGCCACCATGAGTTGTTTATTTAGAAGAGAGCGTACGTTTTCGGCAAGCCTCTGTCGGAAAATGGCGAAACAGATTTTTATGGTTTTTAATACTAATCAATTCAATGGTGTTTAGGTTTTCCCCGAGGTTACTGTTTACGGTCATGGGTTTTAGGTTTTCCCGATGCTACTATTAATTCATGACCAAAAACCCTTGATATAACGCCCCAATTCAGTTTACGGATGAAATTACAATTTATGGTTAAATTCCACAATGCTGGGTGTTGTCAGCCCACGGCATCGGTGAAACAGGTGAATAAGTATACAAGAAGAGAAGCGCTCGGTGAGAAGAGAGGCGGTATTGTCAAAAGCCGCTCAGGATACTACTCCGGGAGATGAAGATTATGGCAGGGGGCGTTACCATTGATATGATGGTTGGGACATTACCCTTCAGGCAAAGAAGAGGGGCAACAATGCCAAAACGACCTCCAAATTAAAGGCCACGCAGAATGAAGAAATGCATGCTTCTCGCTTAGCTCAGGCCAAAAAGGGTCTCTGGTTGGATAGACAGGAAGAAGCCTATTGTGCGTGGCTGAATTTAGTGCTTATGCAGCCCATGAAACGACAGACCATTCGAACTCATCACCATTGACAGAACAATGCTCGACATGCATTTTTGGCAAACGAACTCATTCATCTGTCTACGAAGCTACAACATCCCGGGAGAATAATTATCTTCACCCAAATCATTCGGATTGTCATCAATTCTATGATTTAGTTATAGAAACCAACAATTCTAACGGACTATCTCCATATACCTTAGTCTATGATCGAGTCATTAAATTTTTGGAATGTGTGGCAATTCGCACCTTGGGCTAAGTGCTTTTTCGGCTACCTTGTTCACTATTTTCGATGTGTTAAGGAGCAGGCTGGTGGATGCTTTGGGAGGCCTGTGTTCGATGTTGAATGTCAGCCCTCAGCAGGCCAGAATCTATCCAGTCTTTAGGCATTTTTGACAAGCGACGACACTGAACAGACATATGGGTCCTCACTCTAAAATCCCGCAGGTTCCCTCGCACCATTCGGCGTGTTGTCTGTGCTGACAACCATTGTACTAGTAAGGATACTCAAAAGTTTCACAGGCTACCGTAGAGATTCCCTACATGTTTTTCTAATCCGCTATTTACAGTAACTATGATGTAGGATTGAAGTTCTTCATTTGGTGTTGCAATAAGTGAATCATTCTGTTGAGATTCCTCGGGTGTCTTTATTCGTGGTTGTTAATAGCGAGCTCGTGTAAGTTGGCGATCGTGATCTTTTCACTTTTTGAGTTTGGGAACGAAGGTGTCCATACAAATATGGAACAGAGAGAAAGCTCGACGGGAAGGGGTAAAGGCAAAGCCAGAGTTGGAAGCGGTGGACAAGGCCGGGGAAGGGGATCATCGGATGAACAAACATCGCAACCAATTATTACTTCCCATCCAACTATCCCACACGAAAGAAGTGTATCTACAGTGCAGTCTCTAGAAATGGACATGGAAGGAATGGCCACCTCTACTCCAACGCCTACTAGACTTCCCGAGCCTAAGATATCTAATCTCTTCGTTCCAAAGGAAACTGGACCGGAGTCTAGCAGAGCTCACAGTGCTCCAGTACATATCCCCCCTCCTAATAAACCCAACGGAGAAGGAATGACTTATTCTTTTCAGTTCGGCTCGGTAGCTCCTGTATTTGAAACCAAACTGGAATCAGGTCTGTTTCGTTTGTATAGACTCAAAGGAGGAGGAAAGAATGTTCTGGGGTCTTCAAAGAAACCTGACGGAGGAGGGACGAATGATCTGGTTCCTGTGAATAGACCCGACAAAGGAAATAATTCTACCCGTCTGGTTCCTGTCAACCTTCTTGCAAATCATTTCCCTGTAAGCTTCAACGCAAGCCAAATTATATTGCATTACGACTTGGACATAAAGAAGGCAAATGGTAATGTAACTACAAAAAATAGAGAAGAATGTATGAAGATAAAGAAGGGATTGCATCGTATGATTTATAACCATGCAACTATAGTTCATGATGGAAACAGGAATATGTACAGTTTAGAGAATTTAGAGCCTGGAGAAAAGGGCGCAGCCGAAGTATACACAGTCAACCTTGTGGAAGGAAAAGAGAGCGCATCCAAAGTATACACGGTCACCATCAAATATACGAACAGTAAGGATGGAGGATCTCTGTCTAAATTCTTAGATATCAAGAATCAGCATCACGTGAATTTCAAGAATCTCCAAGACTGCCCTGCTAATAGTATTTGCAAAGGATACTTTGGAGGTAGATTTTCGGCATCTAACAATAACCATCCTAATGATGGGCAACCAGGGAGAAATCCGTTATAGCTGCAGGGATCATTCAGTCCACTTGTCCAAGCCATTGGCAGTAGTTCGAGTAGCCTGCAGAGCTGGAAGACGCACTCAGCAGCTGCAGAGTTCTAAAAGACAAAACGCTTCATATTCCCTGGAACTCAAAGAGTTTTAGTTTAGAATTTTATTTTAAAAGACTGAGGCGTGTAACCAGGGAAGAGGGGCGCATGAGCGTAGGACTGGGGAAACCTCTTCTGAAGAGGGTTTCATTGTAATGTCTGAGTTTTTGTAACCCATTAATGGAGTAATAAAGAAGATCTGTGACTTGTGACTGTGAGATTCATCACGGTCGATTTCTTTCAGCATGTTTTTCTTCTCTTTTAGCTGTGTTAAAACTGTTTGGACTTCATTTATGTGTTCCTTACTCGCGGTTTAAATTGTATTTACCACATCTTTATGTCTTCCTTAATCCATCACGACTGCATTACATTTTGTTTTCTTCTAACTGATGGGCTTCGTTATACCACTACTATAACAAAAGGATTTGGGTTTTCTGTATTTGTTTATTGCCTTTCCTCTGCACCAGCTATCAGATATGTAAGACCAATCTGCATTTTCAGAACTCTGCATATATCCTTCGCTACGGCAGCCTTCCCTTTTTCTTTCTGCTACCGCATCATGACAATTAAAGCGCTGAAAGATAGACTTACTTTGCCTCACTTTCTGCAAGTTATTTAATCTCTGCTATTGTCTCCTTTCTTCAGTTTTCATTTGACTCCATGCCCAATGGACCTTTTCCTGGTTTAACCCCCAAACCCCACAAATCTAAGACCATCATTTACCCATAAAACTGCCCATCTTTTTCATGTTTACTTCATTTTATTTTGTGACATTTTTCGAGAGATCCCTCTCGGGTTGGAAGAGGGAAGCTTCTAACCCAAAGTGGTTCGAGGTTGCCTCGGGATTGATTTGTTGTAACCCATTTCAGTTCTGAGTGTCAACAATAGGCAAGAATAGCAGCGAGGATGACATATTAGTAGCAATGATGGAAAACAGGAAAGCAATAATGATGGAAAACAGGAAAGCAACGATGATAGCATCGGGAATTGTTGTCTACAAGATCAGGCGGAATAGCGCAGAGTTGCATGCATAGCACAAGTGTGCGTCGGGGCTGAGGTTAACTTCATTGCCAAAGCTCAGGAGAGATACTGTTCTCAGAAATGCAGATGAGACCCAAACTCATCAGGACTCGCAGAAGTATCAAAGCTCGAGGCCTTTGACACTTATAAATTCTTCCAAGTCAGGAGGAAGCGTCATCTCAGGAGGAGGAGTGATAGTGGTTGCTGGATCGAACACTGTGAAATATCTGGACCGTTAGATTAGAGTCTAGACATGAGGAATGAATGCACAGAAGAGGAACATATCTCAGTCGTTAGATCTGAGTGTGAAGGATCAACAACCGTTATATCCAGTGGATTTACAAGGAGGATAAGCTCAGGCGAAAATCTCTGAGAGACAAAGTCACGAAATGTGAATTTGCAATTTGATATGGACCGTTGGATCGTGGAGGGTCATGGATCGTCGATCCGACATAAGTAGATATCGGGAAATCGAGAATCAAAGAAAGGAGGTGCTCTAACCTCCAAACATCGTGAAACGCGAAGTCCCGATGAAATCTGGACCATCGGATCACAGACTGATCTGGGTCGTCAATCGGACAAGAGTTGAATAGCGAAGTGCGAAGTCTCGAAGTGCGAAGAGGAGATCTGGTTCATCGGATCACAGAGGGTTGTGGACCGTTGATCTGACGCTCGCAAATATCAGGAAGGCAGGAGGAAAATACCCAAGGAGCTGGGAGTCGCAGCAATACTGACCATCCATTGAGGCAGGACACATGGCGAGAGATCAACATTGCATTGATTCACAAATCAGGAAATCAGAGATAGGAGAAGCGAAAACTCACGAAGTCCGAGTTCACGAAGGTAAATAACATTCGTTGATTTAGGAAGGTTAGATCTTATCCGCAGAACTTGAAAGGACAGATCTGAACCGTTAGATTCAGGAGCACTGTCAAGATCATGAGATCAACGGTCCCATCTCATTGTGGGGATTGAAGGTGCATGAAATTTAAAAAGTTGAAGGTCGGTCGCAATCGAAACCATGGTTTTGGAGAAAGGACATGTGGAGATTTGTAGTGAATTACGGGGTGAAAAGTAGGTTGCCCTCAAACCACCTTTGGTCACCCCCGCAATCGCATGGTCACATGAGAGCATCGCCCAAGGTCACATCAGCTGGAGATTGAGGAAGGAGCTAGCGTTGCTAGGCTCCACCTCAGAGTTTCGCGAGTTGTGAGAATCGACGCAACTCGCAGCTGGATATCCGATGTGTGAAGTCGCGAAGCACCCTTTTGCTTGGCCCCTGGTCACAACCAAGGTCACATCAGCGGAAAATGAGGGGAAGGAGCTAGCATTTCTAGGCTCCATTTTGTATTTCAGGAGTTGGGAGAATCGAGGCAACTCACAATAGAAAATTCGATGCGCGAAGTCGTGAAGTGCCTTTTGGATAGGCGTCTGATCACAGCTCATGGTCATGTGAAAGGAAGGGGATTAGCTAGAAAAGTTAGCACCCACTGTGAAGTTTTCTCAGGAAAAGGGATGAGCGCGCAGAGGTTCTCTCTGTAACTGCCAGAACGGAGTGATTGTATCTGCTAGAGAATTCGAAGAGCTTCGGGGTGATCGCCAGAGGAGCTGAAGAGTCTCAAGGTAACTGCCAGTGGAATGAAGACTCATCATAGAGACAATTGACAGATGAAAAAGTGTTGAAGACTGTAACTTCTAGAGAAGCCAAGTAATCTCAGGATAACGGCCACTAATGACGAACAGTCTCAGTATAACGACAACTGATGAAAAACAAACTCAACATAATCACCAGGGAGGAGGAAGAGTTGTGTGGATGATCTGACTGAGGACTTGGCGTGACAAAAAGACGCAGAACAAAAAAGAGGAGGGGATTTTTCATTTGTGATGAATGCACATAGAAGTTGAGTCGAGTGTCTATGTGCAGCAGTTGAAGTGCATGAAAGAGGTGTAGCGCATAGAATGGCAGTGTTGCACAGAGCATAAAGCGCAAAAGAAATACATAGAACATAAATGCATATCTGAGAGAGGAAGAGAAATTCGAGGTGTGCATGCAGAGATAGAGCATAAGAACAGAAATCTCAAGAAGATGCGAGCAAGAAGACACTGATGCAGGCAGAGCAGAGCAGTGTTGCAGAACAGTGATGAGACTGGTAAGCCATTGATAAATACTGTATCACTATAATAAATTTCAGTAACAAATATTTATATCTCAAGGTGGTAGGGAGGTGCTAGGGAGGACATTTGTCCTCGGAGTTTCAAGTGGGTCCTTGAACACAGGGAGTCGTAGCTTCCATCTGCTTGCATCCAGAAAAACCAAGGTGGTAGGGTGGTGTAAGGGAGAACTATTGTTCTCTGTTATACATGTTGGTGCCTTTGTGACTGGAAGTTGGTGCTTCCATCGAGTTGGTGCTGGAACACTAAGGGAGTTGGTGCTTCTTTCTAGTGGGTGCCAGAGAATCAAGAGAGTTGGTGCTCTCGGCAAGTTGCAGCTTGTATAGGTTGGTGCCTGTGTGACTGGAAGTTGGTGCTTCTATCCAATTGGTGCTGGAACATAAAGGGAGTTGGTGATTCCTTCTAGTAGGTTCTAGAGAAACCAGAGAGTTGGTGCTCTCAGCAAGTTGTTGCTTGTAAAATAGAGGTGGTAGACTCAAAAGGAGTTGGTGCTCATAAGAATGATAATGGACAGAAAATAAAGACTACTTATCATATCAAGAAGAAGAGGTTTTCTCCCTTTATGGGTTTCCTCATGAATATATGTCTCTGTGTGTTTCATTTGTGTGATTGATGTTGAATACTCTATTGCTTAACTCACTAAATTATTGTGATCATCATTGAGTGTTTTGTAATGAGTTTAAAATGGGCATAATTGTTTAAGCGTAGTAACA
>SNQJ01S0183993.1:6725-25879 GCA_010110895.2 Picea sitchensis | reverse complement strand
CCTTCTGCCACATCCATCCACATGGCCTCTCCTCATCCCATATCCACACTGAGAATATCAAGTCATCCCTGCCCGATCACCGTCCATTCACCACTTCATATCGATCCCTCCCAGTCATCACAACGGCCTCCATGTCTATCGGCTAGTCTCACCACGAGTTCTTCAAGCAGATCCGAATGGAAGAATGAGAAGGCCCCCATGTTCTGTAAGTACAGAGTCGATCGTAGCCTTTTTCGATCCAAATGAAGCAGTTATTGCAGCAGTTGATGGTGGTTGGACATCGTTTCCACCATAAATGGAAAGTCTAGAAATGACTAAAAGCTTGTCAATTCATTCAAAGGTCCTTTTGAAGTGCGATTGCGTCTGACTGAAGTTCACGACTGTCCAGAGACTGCAGGTGCAGTAAGCATTCAGACGTAATGTCTTCAATGCGATGCCTTGAATGGGCTTCGATGTTTTTGCTCTAAGTATTTAGAGGAGTTTTCTCACATAGGGGAGGCATCGATGGTTGAGCTGAGCTCCTGGCTGTAAATTTTTAACAAAGAACTGTAAATCTGATAATGCATAGACTTTTGAGACTTCTTGCCTTATGAATGTTGGCTTCTTTTACGCCTTTGTTATACTGTATTAGAACAACTCAGAATTGGAGGATCCAGTCGAGCCACAGCTATTATAGGATGATGTTGTCATGGATCACTATAATGGTTGTACTGTTTCTAACCAGTTCTTGTGAGTTTATTAACGCTGAGTGATTTGGAATTGGAGGATCCAGTCAAGTCCCCTTTCAGTTTCTTGAGACCATGAACCAAGAGGATCTTGCATTCAGAGTCTTTCCTCTGCAAACCGCTGGAAGCTTGTTTCCTACAGCTATCTGTTCACCCTCCCTACCAAGTATTCCACCTGCTCACCCTTTTATCAACCCGCTGGCCGAAGTTAGGATTCCAGACCTCCTTCGTTCTTTACGTATCAGATGCAGTCCCTGAGTTAGAGTAATATCTCCTCGAGCCTTCACCCCCATTTGATCACCCATTTATCAAACAGTGACATAAAAACGGATGGGCGTTGGGCTCTGCTCCTGTAAGCAATCCAGGAGTGACTTCCAGTGCTAACATACCCCACGGACAAATGAAATCCATTTTGTGTTGGTCTTCGGGTTTGATCTGTATCTGATTGTATCCTGAAAAACCATCCATGAAATAAAAGACCTCACAACCTGCACATTCATCAACTATCTGGTCAATAAATGGCCTGGGGAAATTATCCTTTGGACAGGCCTTGTTCAAATCATGGAAGTCCGTACATACATGAATCGTACCCTATTTTTTGTTGACTGGAATAGGATTTGACTCCCATTGATTCAATTGGATGGGGTAGATGAAACCAACTTCACGCAGTTTCTCTACTTCGGCCTTAATAGCTGCTGCTTTCTTAGGATTAACCGGATGAAGCTTCTACCAGACCGTCTTAGCGTCAGGATATGTCGTGATTTCATGTTCAATGATTCTTGGATCTATGCCTAGAATTTCCTCTTAAGACCAGGAAAACACATCAAAAAATTCTTTAAATAAATCCTTGTAGATTCGAATCTCCTCGGGGGAGTAGTCCGCTTCGACGGAGACATTCTCCATGACGCCAGGGGTTCTGGAGATATCAATAGGTATCATTTTAGTGATGGTTTCCATATTTCCTTCAGTGAAAATAGTGTGTGTAGCCAAAGGATTGATAGGACAAGACCTATCTCCAGTCATAGTCAGAGTGAATTCACCTGCTTCAATTCTTCTTAACTCTAGGAGGAAATAAGATTTGTGATGGAGATCATCCCAGGGTCTGTCCAGAATAGTCATTGCCTTAATAATCATCTTGTCTGAGGGAAAGAATAAGTCTAAAGAATCAGTATTGGTGAGGGAATATTGAGCCCAAATAGGCTTGAGAACCAGATGTAACTCCTGTGTGGGATTCAGATCGGGATCAACAAAATCTTGCTAGATTATAGAGTATGCAACCTTTGCCACGGACAAAGGCATGGCCATGCCATGGTGCCTTGTCCCTTCCATCGTGGCTGATGGGTAAGGAAGGATCCACGGATCATCAAAGTAATTCATACAAAATGAAGAGACTTGAAAAATTTCAACCTTAGGTTGGTTAGGGACAACCGATATGAAGTTAATGTCGCTGGAAGGAGGCTAGTAATCAAAAGTACCCATCAAAGGTGGGCACAAAACAACCCCTATGTTGACGATGTCGGGTTGAGGGTTATCAATCATCAGGACTGTGGATGGCCCCGATGAAGGTTCAAGACAGGATAAGGACAACTGATCAATGGACATGATTTGACCCTCGTGTGGAAACAACAAGACCCAGAAAACTATAGAAACCACTGCATTCATAACATAGGTCCAACTCCTTCCTAACAACAGATTGTAGTCAAGAGACACATCGACCACTTCAACCTCAACGTACATGGTCTTCCTTCCTAACTGCATGGGGAAAGAGGGGATGATTCCATGTGGTCGGAATGAATGAATGTCGAAAGAAGTAATAAGAGTAGGTGACGAAGACAAAACAGGTTGGCCAATGGCCTTCCAACATGCCAATGACATCACGCATGTTGAGGCGCCCTCATCAACCACCGTGTGGAAAATCTTCTGAGTAAAATTTTTCATGGTGTAAGCCACATGGTAAGGGAGATGAGATTTTAAGTTGGTCGTATCAAGCATGATCATTCCCAGATTACAAGTCTCAACAGATCCTAAGGCAACTAACAAAGCCTTTCTCTGGGAAGGGCAACTCCAGAGGACCTCCAAAGTGCACATTGCACAAGTGGTTTGAGACAAATCCTCCACCACAAAGTAATTCTAGGCATACCTTGCATTTGGATTGTGGGAAGCTTTCTTGAACGCACCTTTTGGGATGCATGCCATTGTTTCACCCAAAATATTCTCAATCTGGAGAGGAAGAGATGGGTTTTCGAGTTCTTTACCCTTCTCAGAGGTGTTTGGCATTGTGTAGTAGCGTGTCCTAGTTGCTATATCAACTTTACCTTTCAAAATATACACATTCGCAGATGACGGATTACTCAAAGATGGAGGGGGTCCTTGACTTCCCCCTTCTGCGCTCGAAGAGACTTGAGTTAAATTTTGCCGATGTGGAAATGGGTTCGTTAACATGGCAAGCTACTACTGTGCCAATAAATTTTGGGCCTCCGAAAGTCGAGGGTACAAGTGAGTCAGATGGTATTCCATGAAAAGGTTACACAGATACTTCAACTTCTTCTTTTATGTGTTTCTCCAGCTAGCATTATTGGTAGGTTTCTTATCCCCCTTACCCTTCTTTCATTGTTTCTTATTTTCGTTAGGCTGCTGGGTGGCCTTTGGGCTTGTCCAGTGCACACTGTGTACATTCGACGTTTGAGTAGGGGGAGTAGTCAAACCAGTGGTCTGGCTGGCTGCTCTCTGCTGTATTGACAATTACTATAATTGATTCGACAACTAATCAACGAGCTTCGTTTGCGCTAAACCAACAATAGCATCGATATGTGGTCTAGATCTCTGTCTGTTCTTGTCAAGTATTGACTGCAGTGCATCTGGAAAAAAATTGTAAAGTACACCAAAATGAGAGTAAATCAAATCTAGTTGTTGACCTCTCATTATCGCTTCTTCTTCTGAAAAGGCCCCCGACATTGTGATGTCTTTAGATAACTGAGGTACTAAAGACTTAAGTAACCATTCAAGAAGGAATGATGGTGGGACTGGTACTTTTATCAAACACTTCCGACGTCTCTATTCTCGGATGTGATTTGAGATATGGTCCACCTTTGTCGGCTTAAAGTTGGCCAGCAACTCAGTGCTGGCCTCGTATCTCACAGGTATTTGAAAATGGTTTAAGAAAACCATTGCCAATTATCCAAAGGTAGAGTATCTTGAGCGGTCGAGCTCGATGTACCATTTTTCAAAACTCCCGATGAGAGTGTGTTGAAACAAACACAACTGGATGGAGTCGTCTCTCAATGAGTTGGACGATCATCATAAATGGAAGGTAGTCAAATGACCGCATGGATATTCAATAGGCATAGCTTTGAAATTTGGAATGTACGAAGGCAACTTGGTTGCCATAGGAGACCAATGCAGATCGTGACAGATGGGGTCATTTAATAACCTTGTCAGGTCTGACAAGTGCAAATTTTCCAGAAAGAGTAATTTGGGTTGTTGATTATAACCAGGGAAAAAGGAGATTGGAGTTTGGCTGGCACCAGGTTGCCATAAAAAGTTAGGTTGTTGTTCAGGGTTCTGGTAATAACCATGGTCGTGACTAGCGTATGGGTTCTACACTTGTTGAAACATCATTTAATGACTCCCGTAATAGAACATAGAAGGTTGGGCTTGTGTTGTATTCCAAGGATTTTGGGAAGCTTTTACTCCTGTTGATCCGATGGGCATAGGTCCTGAGCCTTGCCCGGGGTTCCATTGGCTATGGAAGGGGTTGCCCCCTATGGACAAGTGGATTCCCTCTTGGTCTCTAGACTCCTAAGGCCAAGAAAGAAAAGTTCTTAACATGGACATTAACTTCCTTTTAGATCTAATCAAGCTAATGAATGAAAGAGAAGGAGAAAGATATGTACCTTGTTAGCGATGTTTGTCCTTGCAAAGTCCTGGCTGAGATTTGATCCTGAGCTCCCTGATAGGTACCTTAGGACAAACAAAGATACAATGGAATTCCTACTCTACTAAGATTATCTCAAACATAGATCCATCTACTGCAAACAAATTCATATGGAACAAGCACAAGTTTGAAAGAAACAAGCCAAGCATTGATTATTAATGATAACAAGTAAAAGTACTTACAATCCTTTGAATCAAGGTGCAACAACTTCTTCCAGTTCGCCTTGTCCAACCCCTTTTCTCAAGTAATCTCCATTGATTTCTTTGATGATATCTCACTCATGAGATCATAAGTTTCACATCTCCAATCTTTTCCATGTTCATACCAATTACATGATCATAAGTTTGGTATCAATCTCTAGTCTCTTCTCCATGTCAATACCTTCTTATGAGATCATCAGTTAGGTATAATTATCAATCTCCATTGTACCTTTCACCATGAGAAGGCCTCCTTATATAACCTTGGAGAGGTCCAACCACTTGGGAGATATTTGGGATAAGTTGAGGATACCTCTCCTTCAGTTTAGGATCTTCCCTATGATCATGCCTTGACCATATATTCGAATCCAACCACCTTCAGGAATTGAGGGATTCTTCCCTTATTTGCCTCAACAAACCCAAATCTTTCTAAATAAAAGGGTAGCGCTCCCACAAAAGAGTGCATAGGGTGCTCAAGCACTCCCCCAAAGAGTCTCAAGGAGAGCTAGCACTCCCTGACAGTGGGTAGGGGAGCGCTCCTCTCCAAAATTAAGTTTTTGAGTGTTTTTTCTATGGAAAAAGGTTTGTACTCCCTATCAAGTGACTTCTCTTCTTCAAAACTAGTCTTTGGGGTGTCTTAACTGTCTTTGTGATGTTGTTAGAGGCCCAACATAGGCAAGATGGTAGTATACTATTTGTGACACTTGCAACACTTGTAGTTAAGATGTGACACTTGTGGACAAAATGCAACACTGACAACACTTGTAATGACGACACTTGTGACACTGTCGAAGTGAGTAATTTTGAGGTGTAATAGATTGCCCCCCAAAGTATGAAGTTTGAAGACGATGTTGACTGGAGTACTTGGTATACGTTTTCGAGCAAGGGTATGGATGCAGAGAAACCGGAAAAAGTTGCACACAACCATCAAACAAATATTACGACATGTTTCAAAACCCAAGGCAGGCATGTTATAACCCTAAATTGCACCATACATGCTTACCTGGCATCAGGCCATCTCAGATCCCTTCTTTGCCTAAGCACTGCTGAACACATCTTTAAAACTCCTCTTTTATAAGGGCCCACATGCCCTAATCAATTACTGCATGCGTGTACATGCTAGCTGACCTAAAACAACCCACGTGGACCGACAAAATCATGAAAAAAGGAAAGTTTCTGATGGAACACACAACTCTAGGTGAGTTAACTAAAACTACTGGCCATGCATGGCCAAGGGTTCATCCAAATACCTAGCTTCTTCTAGCCTATAAAAGAAGGGCTAGGGGTCCTATTTGGRAGAGGAAAAATATAGCAAAGAAACTCTGCCCATTTGCATATTCCTATTGTCCCAACCCTTTAGCCATCCTTGTGCCAGAAGAGATACRAAGCAAAGAAGTTGGAGGATAGTTGAAGAGGAGCCCGGGATCAGGTTCATGGAGCAGTGGTCGGTCTCGACTTTTTGTATGTTGACTCATTCAAAGTAATAAAGAAAATGATTTTCCCATCCCAATTCATGAGTTATTCATAATTTGTTAAGTACACGTTTGAATCTCCAACCTGTTAGTCTATAGGTAAGATGCATGTGTAGTTGTTGCTTGTCTTGTATGCAGGTCAGCGTTGGAAAGGAGAACTGCGAACAAGTGATCAAGTACGATAAGGGATCGACATCAAATGCCTGGAACAAGGTAGGTTGATCTAGCCATGTTTTACTGAAAAGAAATAGGATTTAAGTCTGGGGATGAAGGTAGAAAGTAGATTTTCTCTTGGTCATATTTGCATGCAAAGCATAACCCTATTTTCTAGTCCATAAGGAGAGTTCCCTCACAATAGAATTGGCGACCATACTGGGGAGAGCTCTAGGGTTCTTAGGAATTTTATTTGTTTTTGGATAGTTTAAAAGACTAGTTTTTGTTGCCTGTTTTTTTTTTTAGTTTCTATAAAGTATGAACTAGAAGAGAGTCTGGTTTACCATACCAACTATCTCTGTTATTTGCTTGACTGTGTTTTTCGAGACCCACAGAGATACACGCGGCCTGCATAAGGTCTGCACGCATGTACCCGCACCCTACTCTCTTACAACTCACGTGTGAACGCTAGCTGAAGAAGTAGCAGTAGCGTGTAGAGTCCAGAGAATTTTCGAGGCAGACATCCTCTTCACTGTTAGAATCAGACATTCTCAGGGGTTTTCTGGGATTCTTTCTAAGTCTTGGTTGTTTGCAGTCTTGTCTCAAATTGGTTTGTTTACAAATTTTTTCCTTACATTGTTTTCTTTTTCTATTAAAAAGAGTGTCCAAGCCTTCAAGGGATCCTGGTTATCAATATCAGTGGTCTCTTCCTAGTTTGGGTTGTCTTTTTTTATTTTTTCTCAGAGTTTAGAGATACACGTGGCCTGTACAAGGTCAGCCTGCGTGTACATGCCCTCTGTCTCTATACAGCTCGCATTCACACGCTTGTTGTTGGATTAACAGTAGCGTGCTTGTACATGATAGTTTTTGTTGAGGGTAAGGCAATCATCCTTTCCCTTGATGAGAATTATACCTCTCAGGTATTTGAATCTCTATCTTAGAAGTCAGTAGCTTAGGATTAATCTTACCCTTAGCTTGCTTTTTCTCATTTAAAAGTTGTCATAAAAAATAACTTTTTAGGGTTTTTAGACAAGTGTGAGAGTCATTTTTTTAAAATTGCTAGTGTGTGATTTCTTGAAGTGGTTCTTTGTGATCTGCAATTAGGCCAGAATTGTTTTTCTTGGTTTTGACTTGTTGGTATTTTTTCTTTTTTCTTTATTAGCATTTCAAAAAAAAAAAAAAACTCTTTCATTTTCTTGTTTGGTTGAAGAGTGTGTTTCTGCATTATTAGCCAGGGAAAAGTCATTTATTTCATAAGTTTCTGCAGTTTACTTAGATCATAAGTAGTTTGTCGTCAAGTGAAATTTCTTTTGAGTTTGTTGTCCAAAATCTTAGAAAATAAAAAAAAAAATATTTTGAAATGTTGTTAAAATTTTGCATTAAGTAAAAGTTTTTGTTTCCAACTTTTTTATTCATTTTTCTTTCGTCTTTTACACATCATAAGTTTCACTTTCATACCCCTTAACATAATACACAGACATAAAATTAACGCTAAATCTAAAGTTTATTAGACTTTTATGTTTGTAGGGTTAACCAACTAGTTCAGGATTAGGGCCTTGGATTAGGTTGTCAAGGAAACTCTTCAAGGCCATTTAAAATCAAACATTGGAGTCTGAGTTAGGGAGTGTCTAAGTCTAGTATCATGAAATTTATCCGGGGACCCCCTCTAACACAGGGGATAAACAGGAGGTCGTGTGCGAAAAGGTAGCAGAGATAACCCCTCCAAAGATGGACCAATCATAGTGGATAACACATATAGAGGGCTTGTTTTGGGATTCCGTCAATAGCATTTTCCACAGGGCTTCGTGGGTCTCAAATCCATTCAAGATCCTTAGTTGTCTTTCGGACCACTTTCTTTCGATACCCTTGACAGGTTTCAAGCTCGATACCCTGCTCATTGTGGTCTACCCAACTTTTGACTGTACCCGCCTGGTGACTGTTCGCGCGCTGGAAACCTAGTTGCCTATCTTTTTTAGGGACATACATAGGTGACTGAGGGGGTATATTGTGGTACCTAGGATAGAAATCAGGCCATGCTTTGCAGAGTATACCTGGAGGGTTCTTCTGTGTTCGAGTTGCACTTGCACCGATAAGTTGCTCTAGTGTTGGTTGTTGTAACTGTTCTTCCAATTAATTTAGTGTTTGCATGTCTTATCTTCTAGGGACTTTTTTTAGTGTGTGTTACTTTTGAACGTTTAGACTACCCTAGAGTGTCTTTGATCTTCTCACATAGTGGAGGATCACGAGCTCCACCAGTCATGAAGGCTTCTTGGCCTGCCACCGGTTACACTGGAGCCACCCCCGCCACCATTAAGGTGAAAGCTATACCAACAAGGGTCTTTTGAAGCGATCGGGTTACAAGAAATTGTGCCCGACCAACATCTGGAGGAATCGACTATTCTGGACCTTGAAGCGAATTCTCTTGGTCTGGTTGAAACCCAAACCACTGATTTTTTGGCACCTTTCATCGTACCAATTAAATTTTACGAGCGCCAGACAGTGTTGCACACAGCAATGGAAACAAACACTGTTACTCCTTCTAGGAATTCTTCAATTCCCACTACAGTTGTCACCACAGGAGATTTTTCACCTCCTAACCCACCATCACCGGTTTGAGCCACCATGGTCTCGACCACTTCTACATCGCACAGTGGTATGATCCCATCTTTGGCGACGACCACATCCCCTTTCACACCAAGTGTGACATGCCCTCTGTTCTCATACGGGATGCCTAGTTCGGGTACAAGTCCTATACTTTCCTACTCCACTTTACAGAGTTTAGGTCTGGGGGAAAGGAGCTCTAACGCTCCTCTGCAAGGTCACATGGGGGGAACTCCTGCTCCTTTTAATGTTTTCCCTTACGGAGGAGGTCATATACCTCCTTCAGCCCCTTGACTCGGTGGCTCACATCAGCAATCCGCCGGGCAACCTACACACCATAGTTTATTTGGAGCGGGGAGTCAAGGACCACCTTCACATAGTATGCCAATAGGTTCAACACCATTTTATTTGGCTGGAATGTTTGGTAACAATGCCTTCTCATCTGTCGCCTTCCCGACTGGGGGCAATCCCAGTTTTGGACAATCTATTCCTGTGCAGGGTACTATTCCTGCACAGGGGGAAAATCGAGGAACTTCTTCTGCATCAGGGCCTTGGAATTCTTGGTAGGGATCCGTTCCCTCGTCCGGAATGTTGATCTAGAGTAATTCTTTCCATAATCAATGGAACCCCAAACAAACTACTATGCCTATCCCCATGGGACCGATATGGGGCAACCCTTCCTAGAGTCCTTCGAATATAATGCATGCCCAACCATCTATGTCCTATTTGGGAAATCAGTCGATGATGTCTCCACATATGCAAAATCCATACACTGGCCAGGGCCATGGTTTCTACTAGAATTTGGGCCAGCAACCAAACTTTCCCTGGCAACCTGGTGCCAGTCAAACTCCAGGCCCCTTTATCCCAGGTTATCACCAACAACCCAAACTACCCTTCCTGGCAACTTTGCACTTTCCAGATTTGACAAGGTTGTTGAATGACCCTATTTGTCATGATCCACGTTGGCCTCCTATGCTAACAAAGTTGCCTTCAGAAATTCCAAAGTTCGAAGCCAAGCCTAACGAAGATTCATGAGATCATGTGACTACCTTCCATCTTTGCTTCTCATCTAACTCATTGAAAGATGAATCCATACAGTTGCAATTGCTTCAACGTACTCTCATTGGGAGTGTCGCGAAATGGTACATTGAGCTCGATTGCTCAAGATACTCTTCCTTTGGTGAGCTGTCAATGGCTTTCCTAAGCCATTTCCAGTTACTTGTGAGATACGATGCTGGCATAGAGCTACTAGCCAATTTCGAACAGACGGCAACGGACCATATCTCTGATCACATCTGAGAATGGAGATGCCGGAAGAGTCTAATTAAGGTGCCAGTCCCACCAACATTCCTACTTGAGTGGTTCCTTAAGTCTTTGGTCCCGCAGTTATCCAAAGACGTCATGACGTCGGGAGTATTCTCTGAAGAAGACACCATCATGAGGGCTCAACAATTTGAGCTCATATATTCTCAGTCTGATTTATTATACAACATCTTTCCAGATGCACCACGTTCAATCCTTGATAAAACTAGACATAGAGCTAGACCACATGCTGATGGTATTGTTGGTTTAGCACAAACAAATCCCGATGAGTAGTTGACGAAGAAGTTGCAACAGTTATCTATACACCACACAATGGCTAACCAAACCACTACTTTGGATGCTCCCCCTACCAAAACGTCGGAGGTACACACAGTACAATCAACTAACCCAAAGGCCATCCAACATCTTGAAGGAAAGAAAAAACAATGAAAGAAAGGTAAGGGGGATAAAAAACCTATCGATAATGTTGGTGGGGACAACACTAAGAAACAAAAGGCGAGGTATCCATGCAACTTGTGCACGGAAGACCACTCGACCCATCTATGTCCTCATCTTGCAGAAGCCCAAAAGCTTGTGACGCAGAAACAACCTGCTATGTTAACCAATCCATTTCAACATGGACAAAATCTAACCCAAGCCTCTACAAGCACCGAAGGGGGAAGCCAAGAACCCTGTCCGCCTACGAACAACCCCGCGTCCGCGAACGTATATATGGTGAGGGGTTATTCTTTTATATCGACTAGAGTGCATGACTATAGTAAACCGAGCACTTCTGACAAGGGTAAAGAAGCTAAACTCCCATCTCTTCCTCTACAGATTGAGACGACATTGGGAAAAATAATGAAATGCATTCCTAAAGGCGCATTCAAAAAATATTCTCATAACCCAAATGCAAGGGCCGCCCAGAACTACTCTGTGGTGGAATATTTATCAAAAACCCCTTATGCGATGTCTGCTTTGGAGGTCCTCCAAAGATGCCCTTCCCAGAGGAAAGCCTTGTTAACCGCTTTAGGATCCACCGAGACTTGTAATCCGGGTACAATCATGCTGGATACAACCGACTTAAAACCTCGTCTACCTTACCACGTAGCGTTTCAGATATTAGTGGCTTATCCCACGAATATTTTTACTCAGAATATCTTCCGCACGGTGGTTGATGAGGGCGCCTCAACATGCGTTATGTTGTTGGTGTGTTGGAAGGCCATTGGCCAGCCCATTTTGTCTCCATCACCTACTCTCCTCACCACTTTCGATGGTCGTTCATTCCGACCACATGGTATCGTTCCTTCTTTCCCCTTACAGTTAGGAGGGAAGACCGTGTGTGTCGAAGTAGAAGTAGTCGATGCTCCCCTTTACTATAACCTCTTGTTAGGAAGGATTTGGACTTATGCCATGCAAGCTGTGGTTAATACATTTTTCTGGGTCTTGTTGTTTCCACACGAGGGCCGGATAGTGACCATTGATCAATTGTCCTTCTCCAGACCTGACCCTACTTTGGGGGCATCCACGGTCCCGATGATTGATAATCCTCAACGAGGTATCATCAACATAGGGGTTGGTTTGTGCCCATATTTGATGGGTACCTTCGATTACCCACCCCCTCAAGGCGATATCAAGTTTATATCCAATCACCATAAGGTTGAGATTTTTCAAGTTTCGTCATTCCGCACGACTTACTTCGACGATCTGTGGATACTTCCTTCCCCTTCAGCCACGATGGATGGGACAGGGCACCCGAGCATGTCCATGCCCTTGGCCACAGCTGAAGTAGTGTACTCTTTAGTCCAGCAAACTTCAGCCAACACTGATCCAGCTCCTGCATAGGATTTCGATCCACTACTAGAGCCTATTTGGGCTCAGGGTTCTCTCGCTCACACCGATTCATTAGACTTATTCTTGCCCTTTGATGAAGCAATAATTGAGGCAATGACTAGTCCGGACAAACCCTAGGAAGATCTTCATCAAAGATCATACTTCCTCCCAACATTAAGCAGAATCGAAGTTGGAGAATTCACCTTGACTATGACTGAAGATAATTCTTGTCCTATTAATCCCTTAGCTAAACACGAGGTCTATGCTGAGGGTAATATGGAAACTATCGCTTAAATGGTACCTATAAATCTCTCCAGAACCCCTGGCGTCGTAGATAATGTTTTCGTCGGAGCATACAACTCCCTTGAAGAGATGCCATGCATCGATCCACAAAGAGTTGATTATGAGCTAACTTTGTTGTTTTTCAAGCTCGCTTTGAGATCTGAAAGAAACATCTGACGAGATTGCATTTACGCTTTTTGATCTCATCCAGATTAACTGAGAAAAGTAACCTCTAAGGGTCTTCTTTTAAGCCCTTTTCAAACCCTCTAAACATGAAAATATTGTTGAGGGATCTTGTGGCCTTTCACACTCGTTAAACTGAAATTTGAAGTCACGTCTGGCCGATGGTAGTTTACCCATTTTTCGGTCCGGACGATCAATTGTATGAACAAAGGTATACTCTATGGAGCTTCAGCTCTATAGAAGAGTACTCTCAGGTATAATTTATCCCTTTTTAGAGCCTGAGGGACTAAACTTACAAAGAAGGAACCCCCACGGAGTCCATAGTTAAGCTCTTTTCAGACTCCCTAAAATTGAAAAGATCGTTGAGTGACCTTATTCTTTCACACTCGTTAAACTGTTCCAGAAGAACATTCATGACGGAGTCCATAGTTAATCTTTTTTCAGACTCCTTAAAAATGAAAAGATGGCCGAGTGATCTTGTCCTTGTCACACTCGTTAAAATGGTTTTGAATAGACGTCTTGTCTGTGCTAGTTTACCCCTTTTCTGAACCAACTAGACTATCTTCGAAAAAGGTACCCCAATGGAGTCCCCTTTTATGTTTTTTCAGACTCTCTAAATATGAAAACCACCGAGCTTACCTTCTCTAGGCTCGTTAAACTTACATCAAAGGATGTTACCGTTGTGTGTTTTATTAACCGCGTTTGCATACCTTATACGCCAGCCTTGTAATAGTTTTCTTCTGTGTCTTAACACCCTTGGCCCTCGGAGGATTTTTCCCGAGTATCATTATACTAGAACATCAGTGTTGTCCTTGTGCCTTGAACTTGTATGTTTTCAATACTCATTCCTCCATTGTAATGTAACATTCCTTTATTCTTTTTCCCAAAATTATTGAAAAAGACAAAAAAAAATAAAAATCAAATATACCCCAAAAAGAGGAAGGGAAAAGTATTTTCTTTATTGGCAGCATAATGAGTCGCCCTTGGATAAAGCACATCTGTCCATTTTTTCATCAAACTATGGGATGTAGTATTGCCTTAGGAAGCTATTCTCGCTATATAGAGTTGTGTCCTCCACCATTTGGTTATCCTTCCAAACATATGGAGAGGTTGCGTTACCTCCTACTTCATGGACTTATGATTAATGCCATGCTGCCTGAGTCTCATAATTTGTTGTGCTATTGTCCAAGGGAAGTTTGTCACCAGGCCTGAGTCGCCCCCCTTGCAATTTTTCTCTTTCCCTCATACCCAACCATCCTGAATGTCCAATCAAGTCCTTGTTCAAAATCACTAAAGCCTTCAGTCTAATCATCAAGTCCATGACCGACAAGCCATCAAAGACCTCTGGGTAGTGCAGTCGTACACTCATATAACACTCCTACCTGAGTTTTGAATATTTTGAAGTAGTTTCTCGAGCTCTGAAGACCTCATCTCCAGCCATCAGGTCGTATCAACTTCTAGAAGATGGATAGTCTATATGTATATCTTTTTTATTTCGAGACGTAGCTCTGCTGTGTATTGTTCGTCGCTACTCTTTATATAGTTATATGACATGGATCTACAGTGTATTTGATTGGTAGCCATGATTCTATTTTATCCCGATCATAGGTATGCCCGCCTCGGTGAGACATTTGTTATTTTGCAGACGATGCCTCCTGGTTCCTGATCCTTGGGCTCAATCGTTCGGCACATCAGTAAATATTGGTAATTTATTTTGGCCATCAGATGCTCTTCTGACCTCACACATTAGGGGGCATCTGTTATAACCCTAAATTTCACCATACATGCTTACCTGACATCAAGCCATTTTAGATCCCTTCTTTGCCTAAGCACTGTTGAACAACTCTTTTAAAATCCTCTTTTATAAGGGCCCACATGCCCTACTCCATTACTGCACACGTGTACACACTAGCTGACCTGAAACAACCCGCGTGGAATGACAAAAGCATGAAAAAAGGAAAGTTGTTGACGGAACACACATCTCTGGGTGAGTTAACTGAAACTCCCAGCCATGCATGGTCGAGGGTTCGTCGAAATACCTAGCTTCTTCTAGCTTATAAAAGAAGGGGTAGGGGTCCTATTTGGAAGAGGAAAAATATAGCAAAGAAACTCTGCCCATTTGCATATTCCCATTGTCCGAACCCTTTAGCCATCCTTGTGCTAGAAGAGATATGAAGCAAAGAAGTTGGAGGACAGTTGAAGAGGAGCCCAGTATCAGGTTTGCGGAGCAGTGGCCAGTCTTGAATTTTTGTAAGTTGACTCATTCAAAGTAATAAGGAAAATGCTTTTCCCATCCCAATTCATGAGTTATTCATAATTTGTTAAGTACATGTTTGAATCTCTAACCTATTAGTCTATAGGTAAGATGCATGTGTAGTTGTTTGTTGTCTTGTATGCAGGTCAGTGTTGGAAAGGAGAAATGCGAACAAGTGATCAAGTGTGACAAGGAATCGACATTAAATGCCTGGAACAAGATAGGTTGATCTAGCCATGTTTTACTTAAAGGAAATAGGATTTAAGTTTGGGGACGAAGGTAGAAAGTAGATTTTCAAAGGAGATTTTCTCTTGGTCATATCTGCATGCAAAGCATAACCCTATTTGCTAGTCCGTAAGGAGATTTCCCTCACAACAAGGCATACCTATGCTTGAGTGATAAACACTTTTTAGGTATGGCCACCATAAAATACACTGCGAATCCATAATTATATTGAAAAAATGGTATAGCCACTGCAGATACAATGTGGATCTATACTCCTATGCCCTGAACTGATCGTAGCCACGAAGAATACACAGTGTATTTACGAGATGACGAGACATAGCCATGACCAATACAAAGTGGATCTATGTAATAGTATATGTGTCATAGTTCAAAAGAACTCCTTCACAACCTAGGAAAAGTGTACATAAGAGTGATGACACTCAACCCAGGGTCTTCTTACTGATCCCGATGCAGTACGAATCTAACCATGGAAGAAACCACTTGACTATCAGTCAATGATGTAAACCGTTAACAAGTGCGAGGGAGATCACCATTGATGTCAATGATTCCCAAGGTACTCTAATACATACTGACGAATGTGAATGAATGAGCTGACGTCAAAGATCCATGAAATCATCCGATCAAAGGTCAATGATGTAAACCCACTATCGGACATGAGGAGCCTTGCCATTGAGGCATAAAGGTCCCAAGGAACTAGCTGGTTTCTAAGTCTGAGTCCTTCGAGAATGTGTTGAAGTCTATAGGAATAGACTCGTCGAAGGAGGGCCTTGATGTATCCTCCATCAATGACATGAAACATACACAGAGATGTAATTGGTAGATCGAATGAACATGGACTGACAATGGTATTGAAACATGATATTTGTGATGGATGACTCTCGAGGCAGATACTTCCCTTGAACACTGAGGCACATCAACAAAAACTTGACATGGACCAAAACTTGATGATGCAGTGGATGCTGTGACTTTCATTAGGTGACCCAAAGGAGTAAAAGAAACTCAGAGGACTGGCTCAGTACAGAGGTTCAACAGATTAAAATGCGTGCAAAGACAAAGTGCCATGTTCAAGGGTGAATGTACGAATTACTGGTAGTGTTCTCAAAAACTACTTGGCTTGCTTCTTTCAATTTTTCCCCCATCCAGATAGATGAGTACCTCTTTTTAATTTAACGAGCTCAAAGAGGGTAACACATGCTTGATATGACTCAAATTCGGTAAGTCCCTCTTCCTTTGTTTAACGAACTGGAAGAAGTAAGGGTTCGGTCTCGTATGGGCCCTTCAATGTATGATTGTTTAATGAGTCCACAGAAGGTAAACTCGATGGTTTTTCATATTTAGAGAGTCCGAAAACAACTTAAAGACAACTCCAATGTTGTCCTTTTTCGTAATGTTAGTTTCGCGAGGCTAAAAAAGAGATAAATTATCACTCAAAAGACTCCCTTTCAAACCTTTTAATGAGTGGGAAAGGAAGCAATATCACTCGGCAATATTTTCATGTTTAGAGAGTTTGAAAAGAGCTTAAAAATGACTCCAAGGGTTTCCTTTTTCATTTATCCATGCGGGTCTGAAAAAGACATAAAAGTTTACCTCGATGCATTCTCATGTATTTACGAGCATGAGAAAGAACAAAGACTAAGATCGGTATGCCCCCAACTTGAAATCTAGTGTCTTAACTCCAGAATGATTATCAAATACTGGAGACATGCCCTCCAAGCTTCATTACATTCACTAACTTTGAGGTTGTCACCAATTTCTCAACTAGATGAGAAAAAGGATAAGGGTGGATGAAAGGAAGGTTCAAGAGAAGTGACTGTTTCATATTTTAACGAGCTTGACACGGGAAAAGAACTATGCTAAGGGCTTCGGGTTCAATCCGCATATTGCTATTTCATTTTTTAACAAGATTGCTACAAAGAGGAAAACTATGCTCAAGGATTTGTTTCATTTTTTAACGAGATTTCCACAGAGAAGAGAAACTATGCTTGTGACCTCTATTTCATTTTTTAACGAGCTTGATACAAAGAAGAAAAACTATGCTCGTAGCCTCTATTTCATTGTTTAACGACCTTGCTACAGAGAAGAGAAACTTTGCTTGTGACCTCTGTTTCATTTTTTAACAAGCTTTCCACAGATAAGAGAAACTATGCTTGTGGACACTTCTTGATCATGGCTTCCAAGAAAATAACGCTCTGGAAGAACACCATCTCAAGGGACAAAAATTGGTCATGGATTCCAAGAGATCTTCACTGGATGGAAGAAAATCACTTTGGAAGTAACAAATGTCGAGGGCCGTGGCAGGGGTAAGGATATCAGGCTCCAATAGCCCTACCGAAGAGATCACCATGTCAACTAATGGATCCAAATCATCATAAGTTGAAGTCATGGGAGATAATGCCACATAATTGACATGCGGTGGGGGAGATACTGTTGTCATAGAAGAACCATTCAGGGAGGTAATCCAGTCAGGATTGATGAAGGAAAGTTGATTAATAGTCACAATTCTTCCATCGCGAGGGAAATATATCACACGGAAAAGAGTGGACACAATAGATTTCATGGAGTAGACATAATCCTTCCCAAGGAGTAAAGAAAAATCCAAGGGGTCACGGACTACCATGACATCAATAAAGACAATTTTCCCTCCCAAAGTTACGAGAAACTAAGGAAGGGTCCCTAAAGTTTGACTAGTTTGTTTGTTAAAAGCTAACAGATTCTGTGTAATCGACGTAGGCTGAGGACAACCCAAAGCATGCCAAGGAACAGAGGAAAAAATACTAACGGACAGACCTTCATCTATCAGCGTTTGAGGAACGTCCCAACCACAAACCTGTACTATAATATGGAAAGGAATGTGAGAGGGAAGATGAGGTCCAGTTAGTGCACTCCAATAAAAATGGATGGCCTCATTTCTTGGAGGGGGTTTTGCGGGAGAATGGGGAATGCCCCCCAACACGATAGATTCTGTATCAACAAGAAAAACGTGGGCAGTATCGGGTTTACTCTCTAGAGGGAGAGTAGGATCGACCGATGATGGGATCAAATCGACCACACTGACACTCTTCAGAGGAAGAGTGGGATTGAACAATGATGTAATCGAAGAAACCACTTTGGCACTCTTCAGATGAAGGGTGGGACTAACCGAGGAAGGGATTGGATCAGCCAATTTGGCACTCATCAAAGGAGGAGTGGGATCGACCAATGATATAACCTGATCGAACACTTGGGTTTCATTCTCCAAGGGGAGAATGGGGTCAACGGGTGGAAACAGATCGACCACTTTGGTGTCACTCTCTAACGGGAGAGTGGGGTCGACCGAGGATGAAAATGGATCGACTACTTGGGTTACACTCTTTTGATGAAGAGTAGGGCTGATCGATGATGAAACTGGATCAACTAATTTGGTGAGTGGTTCAACCGAGGATGAAACTAGATTGACCACCTGATCACCCAGATTGACCGGGGATGGAACCAGATTGATCAGTCCATCAACTAACAATGGGTTGGGAGAAATATTATGATAAAATTTTGGAAGTTGAAGTTTTTCCAAAAGAGAAGAAGCCTCATCCATACGAGGACAAAGGTGAGAATAATGATCACCTTTGCATAACATGCAAGGGAATTTGAAAGTTGTCTTCTTCTTACCAACCTTAATGTCACTAGTTGACGGGGTATCATCAGCATGAACGACAGAGGCCGATGATGTGGAGGACCACATTTCTAATACCTTGGGAATACTAGGGAAATCGCTCAGAAATTGGTCACCCTTACAAAGACTGCAAGGGAATTTGGGTTTCAGATGATTCATTTTAATCCTGTTGACCTCATCAACACACCCAGTACTATTAACAGTAATTGGTTGCTTGAATCCAACATATGATATTGATGGAGCCTTGGTCCTTTTCAGGTTCTTCTTCTTCTTCTCTTTCTGTTTATTCTTCTTCTGATCAACCTGGCTACTTGCTTTAGAGATTT